>JANZXV010000004.1:8038286-8049889 GCA_027576455.1 Erythroxylum roigii | reverse complement strand
TTGTGCGATTACTGTTAGAGCAATCTTTTGTAAACAAAGCTCTAGTTATTTCGTTATTCGAAAAGAGATACAGATAGGAGACCTTTGCACTAATATCCAAGCTAGATATAGTCCGCATTCACATCTCTTTTGCAACAAATCAGGAATGGCCCCTAAAATAGTTTGATTTTAAAAATTCTTTTCTCAATGGGGATCTAAAAGAAGAGGTATACATGGAGTAATGATCCTGACAAGAGGCCATGGGTATCTCTTCTGCTATCCAGAAGGTAAAACAGAGGCTTAAAGCAGCTCAAGACAGAATGAAAAGTTATGAGGATGCTCATAGAAGAGAAATGGAATTTGAAGTTGGAGACAGTGTGTTTCTTAGAGCTTCTCCATGGAACATTTAGGATGTGCTTTAAACTTATGATATTATTGTACTATGACTGTAACACTAAATTCGATGTAATGCTATGAAATATGTCATTTAGTTTTCCACTTACATTGCAACGTGTAAATATTTCTTGGACAATTCAGTAAGAAAATAATTCCAGGTCACAATATGGGGCCAAAGAGAGCACGTCATGTCATGCGCCCCAGGATCAGAGCCATGCTTGGAGGAACTTACTCTGACGGTGGCCCATTGCAACCTCCAACTTTAACTGAGTCACCAACACCACCTTCAGCCCCTTCAGTTGGAGCTTCTGGATCACCTGCGACTGGAGATGCAGAAAACTCCAACAGTGAACGATCTAGAAATGAAGTTATGGAAGATGACGGAAACGAGATTTAACCCGGATCTGAGGGGCCCAATGTTAGAAAGTATATAACAATATCTGATAAACAGTAAGTGCGATCATATGACACACTGTACATGTTTATCATTATATTGATGTGTTACATGATTGCTAGGACTATTACCTTATTTGTGCTCTATATTAGGTTTATGTTGTCTGGGCCTTGTTCATGAAAAATTACATCTACCTTTCAAGAGAGGATTGATCATGAGGGTTATGCATGGAAGAAGATCTCTGAGACAACAAAGATATTTTACTTTCAGGAGTTTGAGGTATAGTAAGGCATATATATGTGTTTTCTTTTTGTTCTATCCATTCATAACATATATATAAATTGCTTATAAGTTTAAATGAATTTATTCCTTATATTCTCATAAACATTTTTACTGGAGTTCTGAACACGATGGGATAATACATAGTGTATGGGAGTCGCGAGCCCGTACACGTTATCACGATTTAATTAATCAGATACATGACGGTGGTGTACGACCCTCTTACATTTCTAAGGCCACATGGAGTCATTGGCTGGAGTACTGGAGATATCCTGAGGCGATGCGCATCTCGGGCCGCAACTCCACCAACAGACGTGGTAGGGGAGGAGCAGACAGTCTTCCCGTTCACACGGGTGGATCAATTACTCACCGCGAGCATGCAGAGAGACTTGTAAGCTTTTTTAACATTACATTTATATTCTACATTTGTACTTTGCTCTAATTGAATGTAAATTGAGTTGCTAATGTTGTCATGAACATATATATGTAGTATGCCTGCTGAGCATGATTGTGTTGAGTAATATGCTACAAGCCTTTGTGGCTGTGTTGAATAATTTGCTTTCTTCAATAGGGGGTAATATCAAATAAACAGCAGAAACGCTGCCGAATTAGTGGTAAATTCTAGTTCAACTTATTAGTTTTTGTTGTTCTACAGGCAAAGTCTACGGGCGTTAGGCCTACACCCCATCAGTTGTTCTTGCATACGCACACCAAGAAACATGATGGTGTGACATTCGTAAATAGCCGATGTCGAGAACTTCATGTATGTTAATTTCCTCGTTTCATATTCACTCTTACTTTTAATTATAACTTACTAATTATAATATGTTGTATTTGCCTCCTAATAGGACCAAGTACAACAAACAATTGGGCAACAGTCGCAGGATGAACCACCTGTTGATGAGACCCAAGTATATTTTGATGATGTCAGTGGCAGGGACAGTTGGGGAAGGATTTTTGGGCTAGGATCATCTGCCAATGCATTTTATTCGCAGTCTTCCACTATGTCGACAACAGCTGCATCTAGTTCAGAGCCGACAAACCGACGTATCGGTCAGCTTGAGGCCACAGTGAATACGTTGATGGAGGTAATTAATAAGCTACAAAATGACATAGTGGAAATCAGGACGAAGGCTACAGACTCACAACAGCAACGCTCACCAGGACAATAGGATTGTTGTAGTCAAAATTTTGGTTTTCACTTATATACTACTAAATGTTAAAATTTGCAGTTAAGACTGTTTACAATATTTATGTTCATTTTCCATTTACTATGGGTTCAAAAGTCCTAAGCTTATGTTACGGTAATTTATAATTTGTTAACCTTGGAATCAAATTTAACGACCAAATTTTCGGCAAATTGTCTCATTAACAGAGATTTATAGGCTACTTCAACGATCAAACAAAATCTACTTTTGAATTACACATATGAATTAAGCATTTTTGGTTTTACACTTTACTCATTACCGACGGAACCGTCGGTATTGTTGACATTGGAATTAATTACCGACGGCTTCGACAGTGAAAGCAATCCTTTCACTAACGAAACCGTCAGTAAAAGAACAGATAATTCACCGACGGTTCCGTCGGTTAATAACACCAACTTCTGCCGATGGAACCGTCGGTGAATATTTCGACAGTTCCGTCGGAATTTCTGGCCTCCCCTCTGACGGTTCCGTCGGAAGGGGTCTTCGGGCCTATTCCAACGCTTCTCTTCTTCGGTCGGTAATTTGTACCGACTGTATGATGTTACCGTCGGTATTAAATACCGACCGCACTGTCACCGACGACTTCCTCCGTCGCTCCTGTACGTCGGCAAATATTGTTACCGACAGAATTTCCAATCTTTTCGTCAGTAAATTTCGTTGGTAACGGTCCTTTTTCTTGTAGTGTTCTAATAGTTCTGAGTATGCATCTTGTAATTCACTAAATTTTAAGGTTACCTCCTCATCACTATCTTCTTCGACTACTAGACAAATATTTGCTTGTACTGATGCCTCTGAGTCAATATCTGATTCAGACGAATCTAGATCTTCCCAGGTTGCTATCATGCTTTTCTTGCCTTCTTTACCCTTCTTTGGTTTTCTTTTCAGCAATGGACATTCGGACTTGTAATGTCTCGATTTATTGCATTCGTAGCATATGACGGATGTCTTCTCATTCTTCCCATCATCTTTGCTATTCTTTTTGAAGGAGGACTCTCTATTTCCTTTAGCATATTTCTTCCACATACGTCTGATCTTTCTCGAGATAAAGGATAACTCATCATCTTCATCGCTTGAATCTTGATCTGATTCACTGGAATCGCCATTCTTGACTTCCTTTATCTTCAGCGCTTTCGACGATGAACTCCTTTTCCCTGAAATCTTGTGATTCTTCTGTTCGGCCTTCAATGCTATCGATTTATCCCGTCTGGGCTTGTCTTCAGCATCGAGTTCAACTTCATGTATCTTGAGGGATCTAAGCAATTCATCAAGCTTCAGCACGCTCGAATCCTTGGCTTCTTGTACAGCTGTGACTTTTGGTCTTCATCTCTTCGGTAGACTTCTTAAGATCTTTCTGACATGATCTTGATTGTTGTAAGTTCTGCCGAGAGCTTTAAGTCCATTGATGATTGTTTGAAATCTTCCGAACATCTAATCAATAGATTCTTCGTCCTTCATCTTGAACAGCTCATACTGGTTTACAAGAATACTTATCTTGGATTCCTTTACTTGATTTGTACCTTTATGTACGATGGATAGCGTATCCCACATCTCCTTCACAGTGTCGCATCCGTGAGCTTTATCGTACTCACTTCTGCTTAAGGCACAACTTAAAAAGAACTTGGCCTTCGAATTCAGCTAGAATCTTGCTTTTTGTTCTGCAAACCATCTGACTCGTGGAATAGGATTTCCTTCTTCATCTACTGGTGTATACAGTCCATTTTCTATTATCTCCCAAAGATCGATATGAGTAGATTACATGAAAAGCTGCATCCTGTTTTTCCAGTAATGATAGTCTTCTCCATTGAACGCAGGAGGTCTAGTAACGAAGGCACCTTCAGCTATATATATGTGTGATTCCGCCATGGATCTTTATCCACACTTTGTTACGATGGTTCTTGGATATCGAGCTTTGATACCAATTGAAGTAAATCACACGTTAGTATAGACTTAATATTCAATATACAAAATGCACAAGAAGGGGGGTTGAATTATGTATTTTTTTCGGTAATCCCCTTTTATATGAACTTCTTGAAAAACTTGCTTTTTCTCAAAACTATTGAAAATTAGTATTATGAAGTATTGCAATTTATTCGTAAGTGCATGTGTAAGACAGTAAGAATAAATGTTTGAGAGTTGAGAGTGAAAATCGACACAGCAGATATATACTGGTTCACCCCAAACCGTGGGCTACGATTAGTCCTTAGAATCCTTTCTGATATTTCACTATACTTCACAAGGATACAAGTATTCTTTTCTCCGATCCTCTTCAAGTCTCTTACAGCAAGTATTTTTCCACACTTAGCCTCTTCAGGCTATCTGCTTTTGTTCTTTCTATTGAAAGATATTTCGAGCTTTGTTACAGATGAGAATAGCTCTAGAGTTTAGCACACAGAGTAAAATTTCTAGCTTTTGAATCCCTAGCTCTTTTGAATTTTTCTCTAACTCTTTAAAATCTCTAACTTCTACAGTCTTCGACTCCGACTCGTATTTATAGCCTTTGTCTTCATCCGCTTCTTGATAACTGCTTCTTTCTTCTTGGTTCTTGATCTTCGAAGAATCAGTTATTCAGTTGATTTCTGTAACCAACTCAAACTGATAATCATTCGACGTGGTATTGGGTCTTCCGTCTCATTTTTATCGTCTCATTTTTCTTCCATCTCATTTTCGTCTTTGGCTTCTGTCTCATTTTTGTTCCATCTCATTTTCGCTTCCGTCTCATTTTTTACTTTGGCTTCCATCTCATTTTTGTCTTCCGTCTTATTTTCTCTTCCGCTCATATTTGCTTCTGTCTCATATTTGCTTCTGTCTCATTTTCGACTGTCTCATTTGTATCTGCTTTCATCTCATATTCTTCCGTCTCATTTCTTTTGTCTCATTATTTGGTCTTCCGTCTCATATTCGCTTCCGTCTCATTTTTTTCTGCCTCATTTGTATCTGGTTCTGTCTCATATTCTTCCGTCTCATTATTTGGTCTTCATCAAAATTATTTAAACATAAAGTCATTTTGACTTAACAGTTCTTACAGTGAAATGATTTAAATAGATTACTAATGTACATGATTATTAATAAGCCTAGTAAAGATATAATACATCTCACCATCATTGTTATATCTCGAGTCTGAGCTAATTCAGTTGGACCTGTGACAGACCACCATCCAATATTAGGGCTTAATCTTTTAAGTTTTGACTATTGAACTAAGAATTTCAACATTTCAAATTCATATAATTAAATAGAAACATCATAATGAATATTGTCCTCTCTCTAACTAGAAATATTTTTATTTTCAACTCTATAAAAGTGTGCTCAAATTTTATGTAGGTCCCTATACTTGCATTACATACTTTAGTTTTTGAAAAATACATATAGTCGAGTAATATATACTAACTAGATAAAAATAATAATATAGAGGTTCCATTCTACATGTCACAAGTATATATAATTAATGCCTAAATGACAACCAAATTCTCCATAATACTTATCAAGGAAAGAAGTCATTTAAATGTAACATTTTCAAATAAACCAAACATAATTAAATTGTGCCAACTAATAGATAAGCCAAATATATTCCTAGGGTAGGCATTACTAATTTATCTCAGCCAATAGACTCATACTCCTTTGGATCTAGCCTCGATTTATCCCAAGCAACATAATGATACTTATATCATTCTAGCCCCAGCTAATTTGGCCCCTACAATAAATGGTACTCACCCCATTCTAATGTCTATCATGGCCTCCAGTCAATTGAACTCCTCACTACACCTGAATCCTTGTCACACCTTACAAAGATGCATACTAATCACCCTTTTTAGGGCCTCAAATTATACAACAACAATATTTAATCATACAACATACAAAATACAAAATATGTATATGAAACACCATTTATAAAAATGCATCCATAATTTAGTTTTTAGTTAGTTGTAGGTGTTCCCCAAGTTAGGAGTAAAGTTGCATACTAATGGATCTCTCAAGATCCTATGTATCAACGAGACTTTTATTGGGTTGTTGTTGTCGTAAGTGTTCCCCAACACCTAAAATTATAATTCATATATCTATTAATCTGAAATGTCCACAAATTATACAAAATGCAAAAAGTTTCACATAATCAAACCTTTAAAATTAATAGTTTTATGTTGACCTCAAATTTGGATTCTCTATCAATCTACCCAAAAATAAAAAGTAAATATTGTGAATACTTAATTAAAACTTAGTAAGATATTTAATATATATAGTTAGCAGAATAATAAACTTAGAAAACTCTAATTGGCATATACTACCAATATTCGTATGAAAGGTACCTTAAATTACTTTTTTTTGTGCTTGAACGATTTTCAAATAATGTCTAGATCTTAATCACTAATTTTTAAAAGTAGTGTTTAATCAATCTGGTCAACTAGTTTGAGACCTTAGTCGACTAATATTTCTTGACACCTATCATTGATTTCCCTATAAGGTACAATGGCATATTGATAAGCCTAAATTAGTGCTAAGTTTATTTTTATGAATTATAGATAATTATTTTAATTTTCTATAACCTCTTATATCACTAAAACTCAATATTTCTATCAGAAGTTATGCCTAAAATACTAAATAGTGTTCAATTGGGATAGCAAAATAAAGTGACGTGCTTCTTCACTGAAAATTTCCCTTCTTCTATAAGTGTTATCACCAAAATTTATCGATCCCATATCTTTAAGAAAAACAAATATCAATATCCAACTTAATTAACAAATATTAAAAAAATTTCTGAGGTGTTAAGTTCTATCAAATCATAAATATAAAAAATCTCAAAATTTTGAGGCATGATATTCTCTCCGCCTTAAAATAAGTTTTTTCCTCAAAACTTAACTCACCTGAAAGTCTAAAGAAGTTACTTGATACCCCACATATAAGCCACTTGGATAATGGTTCACTCATTCTACTCACATTCTTTCCACCGTACCTTAACCTATATTCTGATATCATTTTGTCATGCCTTAGGTTTAGACTTACACACAACAATTTAAATTCATACTTAAAAGAATCGTGTGCTTAAAAATAACTAGTCATGAGTTAATTAGTAGTTTTTTATAGGCTTATAAAGGCTTTCATTTTTTTCTCTCCTTTCTGATAAGGGATTATGCTAACTATGTACTATGTTGGATCTTATAATCTCTCTTCCTTGAAGCCTTGATTTTTCCAGTAAGAACCAATCCACAACATAGATTCTCTCCTCTTTTTATGGCATAGAACTAGTTAGAAGCTTGTTAGGAGTCATCCATTACTTATGACCTTGCTACCAGCACCATCTTTGCCCACATCATCTCAGCCTATCATACTTGTAAATTTTTGTACTCAAATACCATTCGTAAGGCCTCAAGTCTAAACTAGTCCAACATCAACTCGATCCAATTTGAGTTAAAGATAATCACATAGTCGAAAATAATTAAATAGAAATTTGATTAGTAGTCTTTTCACAGATTTATAGAAGTTTTTGCATCTCCTTTTCTTTTTGATATGGGATTGTTATATTTATGTCCTATATAGGACTACTAATTAACTCCCCAACTAACTATTCATAAGTATGTGGTTGTCTTAAGTTCACATTGAATTTATGGTTGGGTGAGTCTAGACAAAGGGCACTATAAATGATATCAAATCAAAACTTATATTAGTACAATCCTGGCTCAGGATAATAAAGGCAGACTATGACAAGGCTTGAGTAATAGACGACTTTAACAGACTTTTAGTATGGTTCCATATTAGAATAGGAGTGAAGATTATGGGTTGTAGATTGAGTCTTAATGAGGATATCAATAGCTCAAGAAGGACAAATTACATACCAAAAAGAAAACGAGATGTAAAGGCTTTTATAAACTCATAAAAATGACTATTAATTAACTTCCTAACTAACTATTTATATATATATAATTCTCTTAAACTTGAATTGAAGTTGTTATTGGTTAGTCTAAACATTAAGCATTATAAAATAACTTAATATATTTTCTATTTAAATTTCTATTGTTAATTTATATATTTTCTATTTAAATTTCTATTGTTAATTTATATATTTTCTATTTAAATTTCTATTGTTAATTTAACTTTTAATTTTGGTTTTATTTTGATCTCTTAATTTTATTTTTTACTTAATTTTTATGGATGTGAATTTCTATATAGCTTTTAAAAAATTTTCAAACTAAAGTTATTAATTAAGTTTATAAAAAATACTATATCATATTGTATATCCTATTCAGATTTCACCATAATATTTCTATTTTTATTTCTTTTGCAGATTATATTCTACGTAAGTTTGGTAGTGAGTCGAATAAGTTCAGGCAAGGTCTAAAACATACAGTCCAAGCCCAAGTCAAACTTGAGTAGCAGGAACCTCAATCGAGCCTTGATCAAGATCAATGATTTTATTTTGAAAATGATATCATTTTCATTTGATATGTTCATATTTTAGACTAGGCCAAACTAGTATCTCAAGCTCAAATCCAACTTGAAGCCTAAAAATTTAAAATAAATCTAATCTCAAACCAGAACTCAATTAACTTAAGCTAAACACAAATATAATCCCTAATTTTACATTCTCTTTGTTAATTTCTATTCTTTTGTTTCGGTGTAACATAGCTCAAGACTGTTGTTTATCATTAATCTTATCCTCTTATTGTCAAGTGGGTCATCTTGATCTGCATGTGAAACATACATCACAGAATTTGGTGCCTACTGTTGAAATATGAAGTGGGAGTTTGTCCCACATCGGATAAAGAGAGGAATGAAGATTAATATATAAGCCTAAGGAGCTACTCCACCTATCACCAATTGGTTTTAGGATGGAACCTCACTTGGGCTTATATGTGGTCTAGCATTCCTTCTCGTATAGGCCCGTAGGCCCATTATGAATTCTAACAAAAACGTTTTGCTTTAGGATGAAAATGACTTTGTTTGCTTTTAAGCCAAACGACGTTGTGTTGGTATATTTTAAAACGTTCTGCCTCCACCATCGAAACGACGTCGTTTGGTTTTAAACCATATGACATCGTTTTAGTTAACTTAATATGTTAAAGACTTCAGCAACAAAACGACGTCATTTGGTTTTCAACCAAACGACGCCACGTTTTGTTATTTAAATTAAACCAAACAACGTCGTTTTGGTTAGCTTAAAAGCATCCCAGCCATCCCATTCCCTCCACCTCACCCCCCTCGGCGGACCTGCGTGCTGCTTCCTCTTCCTCCTCCAGGTCTGCTCCATCCACCGTCGGCTGCGTGTCCTCTGTGGAGCTGCTGCGTCTCCGGCCATGAGCTTCGTCTTCTCGGGCGGTTAACGTCCTTGATGAAGATTGAGTATATTGAACAAAATGAAGAGATGAACCTCCCATAAGCTGTTGTATTTATATAAAAATGCACATAATCAAGTATGAGATAGGTTTTATTTGGCATAAATTCTGATTCAATATAATACAATAAGTTTGAAATAGTTTGAAATAATGTCATCTAAGTACAATAACATCAATCTTTAACTTGAATTTGCAATTAAGAGTATAACAAATATCAAACAATGATATATCGTGTAAATAATTCAGTAGTAACTGACTTAATCTAAATATTATTTGTCAAGAAATTTTCACCTGTCATATGAAAATTGCGTTGATAAGTACACCAAAATCCATAAATTACCTTAGGATTCAAAATATTATTACAAGTGGTTGAATCTAAGAAAGCAATTAGATATATTGGTTTTGAAATACTTCACAGGGAATAGAGCCACTGGGACTAATAAAAATATGTTATTATATTCCTTGATTATGAACATATATTCAATATGACAATGATTTAGAATATATAAACTATTTAGGATAATAGTCATATACCTTTAATGGTTGAAATTTATGAATCAGAATCAAAGAGCTATTATATTCATCAATATATAATAAAGCCTATAATCTTCATCTAGTGAAATAACTAATTTAAGATCATAGTTATCAAGATTAATAATGGATAAAATTGTATAGACAATATGCTAGTTCTTTTTTTTTTGTCCTTTTTAGGCAATTATTTGCATAATAACCCTTGTGATTGTAAAAATTTCATATATTGAACTTCATCGAAGCACTTTTTTATTAATAGCATCATAAAGAAAAATGATGCTTCATGTGCTTTTTCTTAAATGAATATTTCTTTCTTTCTTTTTTCTTCAAATAACTGAGATTTTTTCTTATTGTGACAAAGACAAAAAGATTTGAAAATTTTAATTTGTAAAGTTCAAATTTGATAAACCTTTTTAAGCTTGATTTTGTGATTCAAAAATTGTTGTAAGTATTGTTTGCTAAGCAGACATTTATCTTAGGCTTTCATCATTGTTTGCTGAATTTCAGCAAATCTAAGATCCTATAGCTATTTCGGCTATTAAGTCATTATTTTTCTTGATTGGGTTATTTTTGAAACTTAAATAATATTTAGTAGCTTTAAATTAGGATAATCATATTATTTGATAACTTAATATCATTAACTCCAATTTTTATAATGAGCATGTACATCTTTTCTCTTGTAAGAACAATACTTTATCAATTTTATCTCTCTCTAATTCAGGTTTGTTCCCTCTTATGTAATTTCTAAAGTATGTCAAATTTCATGAGTCATTTCACATATAGAGAATTTATTGAATTTGCAATACTCCTAATGCATAAAATAAAATTTAAATAACTTTTCTATTCAAGGAAATTAGTTTCTTGCCTTGAGGATCCCAATCCTCTATTAGCTTGAGGATCCTTTTCTATCATTTATAATTTTAGTAAGAATGAATGAACCACCTGAGACAAGTTATCAGAAAGCAAATTTGTTGGCCATCAAGAAAAGCTTCACACTTGTTTTCCAATAGAGATAGTCATTCCCATAAAAAAGGGACTCTACTAATGTTTTATCTCTTTTGGTTAAAAGATGATCAAGATGCCCTTAAATATGGCATTACAATCTTTGTTATAGGGTTTTAAACAAAATGCTAACCTAATAGCCCACTCTAATACCACTTGTTAGTTGTTGGGCCCCGTTTTCGGAACCCAACTTTGGGAAATATAAAGCATGTATACAGAATTTCTCGAAATACAAACGTGGGAGAAAACCAACGAAATCAAAACGCTTAAGGTCAAAATTTTTAATTCTGACATCCGAAAACACATACTTTAGAAAAATGTTGGAAAACTATAAAGACAAGTTACATCTTCCGAGAAGACGACTTGGTCTAAACCAATCCAAATTGGTATAGTTTTTTTTTTCAACGCCATTCAAAGCAATTCAAAAATTCAAATGGTATTCATAGATCCCTCACCTCAATTCATTTGATTCTTCATATTCAATCATGTCTCATC
>JANZXV010000004.1:7909026-7927561 GCA_027576455.1 Erythroxylum roigii | reverse complement strand
AATAAATAAAAAACCCTTTTTATTGATTGAGATATTAAACTATACAATAAAATTTATAAAATAATAAAACATATTATATAGTTTAAATTTGAAAGGATTTATACCAAATCTAAGATTTTATATATTTAAAATGTTGAATTTTTATATAAATATTATAGTTCAAATTGCACTTTTTATTTTCTTCTTGACAAGATTGGACGAAGTGCCTAACACGTGTATTCGTTAACTTTGGCTAATGTAAAAAGATTAGGAGGAGAGGCAAAAAGGGGTAATTTGAGGGTCAACACGAGAGTTTCGTATTTTGTCATTGGACCTTGCCAAACTAAAACTACATTCTATGTACTAATTGCTTCCCGTCTGTCAATTTGACAAATCAGATAAAACAGCTCTTGTAATATACTTGATTATTCATCTTAGCCTTTGTGTTTTTAATTCGTTCACTTTAATCCCTGTGTTTTTTATTCTCATTCAAGATACCCCAATTGGCTATGTTCGGACAAATTTACCTTTAGATTATTGAAATACATTTTTTTTAATCTCTTGATTCCAAGGATAAATTTGTCCAAAAATAGCCAATTGGGATATCTTGAATGAGAATAAAAAACACAGGAGCTAAGGTGAACGAATTAAAAACACAAGGACTAAGATGAATAATCAAGTATATCACAAGGGCTCTTTTATAAGATTTGCCTATCAATTTTCACATATCATTTTCAAAAGGAATACGTAAAATACATAATTTGTTTACGCATGATCGTAACAACACGTCGGATTCTGCCACCTGACACCCAAACCCGTAGAGCCGACCCCTACGTTTTGGAACCACTTTTGTCCCACGCGCCACTGGATAACCATTCGTCGTTTTTTTACGCACATGCTTTTCTCGCTGAGAACAAATCAAACTTTATCTGAACCCAAAAAAAAAAAAATCCTTCGTAAATATGATTTACTTACATGTACTTATTAGATAATAAGGATGAGGTTTAATAAAATATTTATTCAGAATTTAAACAAATGTTGGATCATATCTCATGCTTGGGAAAATGAATGACGGCGCTTGGGTAAAGGGAAGAGTGAAGTGCACGAGCGAATAGTGGGCCTGGTATGAACACTGTCCACAGAACAGAACCAACACAGGTGAAAAATATTAACCCGTATATACTATATACATACATACACTCTCTGTATCCTATCCTATCCTATCCTATCCTATGGCCTAAGGTTATATTTCAAAGGAAAACCGAAAACGAAACGGAGAAGGGAAAAATATTAACTTAAAGGAAAAATAAATTAAAAAAAAGGAAGAAAGAAAAAAACGCGGCTGTTCTAATTCTATACACCAAAAACCAGAGAGAGTTTCATCTCTCCGCTACTCCATTCCAACTTTGGAGATCGAACACAAACCAAGCCCATAGCCTTTGGGTTAACATGATTTGTTTTCGTTGAGGATCTTTCGATTGAATTACTCTACGTCTCGGGGTTTTAGGATCATTCTTCTCTAGGTCGGTGATATCGATTGGGATTTTGTGATCGGCCTCTTCATTGGAAATCCTTTCTGGGTTTTGATGGGTTGTCGGTTTTGTTGAATGGGTCGGTTTCAGTTTTGTGTTTGGATTCTTGGGACAAGAGGTCTCAGTTCCTGTTCTTGATTGTTTTGTGGTGTTTTTTTGTTTTACATGATTTCTTTGGGGAGGAGAGATGCGAGAAAGGAGTTAGGGTTAGGGTTAGGGTTAGGGTTTGGCGTTGTGAGAGAGATGGAGGATACTGAGCTTGAAGAAGGGGAGGCTTGCTCTTATCATAATCACAACGATGATGATTGTGATTCGAGCGTGGACCCTGATATTGGTCTCTCTTACATAGTAAGCTGTTTCGTTTCCGTTGGCTCTTTTGTTTCTGGCTTTATAACTTATTCATCAGAGATTGATGTAGGTAGGCTAATTATCATGTGTTGACTTCTTTGGTACGTTTAGGATCCAAATTACACGTGCCAGTGGATATTTGATCTTTAATTTTGATTATCCGGAGGTCTTAACATGTTATAATTGTGATCGGTAATGTGATATCGCCTATGCCTGCCTGGAAGAAAATTAGGATAGAAGTAAAGAAAGGCTGTGGGTTCTGAATGAGTGTTAGATATGGACACAAAGATTACGGGAGTTTTTTTTTTAAATAGTATCTTTTTGCCAGTCTTAACTGTTTAGAGATCAATTTATGGATCTGCAATCAGCATAGCAATTATGAGGATCCCATTGTTCAGCTAATGGAAGCATACTTTAGTTTTAGAATTAGGTTGAATGATTAAGTTTGTTCACAGGCATGCTATAAATTAAGAATTTCGTTTAAGCATACTTGTGCTATTAGAGCTTGCCTTCTTGTACGTATGATCGTACTTCTGCTCGGTACATGATCAGGTTTTTGTTTTATTTTTTACATGGTGAAGGGTGAGAAACTCCAACATCTCTTGGGACACTTTCAAAAAGATTTTGAAGGTGGAGTCTCAGCTGAGAATTTGGGTATGTTGAAAGAGAACATATTTGTGTTACTATCTCACAAACATCTACATTGCATATGAGTAAGCACATCTTCCATGTGTTATCCGTGTTACCTGTGGATTTTAAATTCTACAGGGGCAAAATTTGGAGGCTATGGCTCATTTTTACCTACCTATCAACGGTCTCCTGTATGGTCTCACCCAAGGACTCCACCAAACAACCAGCACAGTGCTTCTAGATCTCCGGCAAATTTTCACTTGGAGGTAGAACTATTTTGATATCTAGCGCATTACCTGTTACCATGTTATTCTTTTTCATTTGATTTATGTCTTGCCTCTTTGGCCAAATTTGGGTTTTATTTTATTCAAGCGCTTCAACATTACTTCATTTATAGGGTGGGCCTGTTAGCTATGTATGTTCATCAATGGCACCTCAGTCAACAAAGTCTGAAGCTACTTCTACAAGTACATTGTTGCAGCCTGTATCAAAAGCATCATCCTCCCTGCATGATTCTGTCAAAAAAGAAGCATCAATGCCATCAACTTATCAAGCTGAAAACTTTTCTATAATACATGAATCTAGAAACAGGAAACCTGCTAATTTACCTGATCAGAAGAAGTTGAGAGTTCGAATCAAAGTTGGTTCTGATAACTTGTCGACACGAAAAAATGCTGCAATTTACAGTGGTCTTGGGCTTGATGTCTCACCATCTTCATCACTGGATGACAGCCCATCAGAAAGTGAAGGGATGTCCCATGAACCTCAAGATAGTCACTTTGAATCTCCTGCGCAAATTTTATTGGTGAATTATCTCGTTGATATTGTGATATCTTTATTCATTGTCCATACATTTCCAGATGTGATATAAAGGTTATGTTATGTTATTTATTTATTCTTTTGGTGCAGATAATGACTTCCTCCCCATTGCATGGAAGTCAACTGCTATCACCCCTTCCTGATGATCTCATTCACCTGAAAGAAAAGGAGAAGCGTCCTAAAGACATAGGAATGAATGGGTTTAGGCAAGCTCGAGAAAGTTTGGATATAGGAATGAATGGGTCTGATTCCCTGAAAGTTCATAGGAAAGATAAAAAAGTGAAGTCACTACATATTAGTGAAATTCCTTCTTGCAGGAATGATCTGGATTCTCAGAGCAGTTTTGATGGTATTCCTCATAAAGATAGAGGCATTGATGACTCTTTAACTTGTGAGGAGCTTGTGACAAATACCTTAAATCTTCCACTTCTGAGGGACAGAGGTTCATCAGACCAAACAAGGGAAGAGACATTAGAACCAATGTTTACGCAAGAGGATGGATGGTTTGAAAATCGAAATGCAAGCATTGTTTCTAAGGGTCGGGCAGGTAAGAATGATAATTTCTCTGATAGTGTTTCAGTCAACACAAGAAGTGATGGCCATTGCAAAGGAGAAAAGCCTAAAACTTCAGGGAAAGTGGGTTCCAATGCTTTAAAAGGGAGGAAACATCAAACCTCTGAAGCAAAAGATCACTCCAAGCAGAAGGCCAATAACAAAGCTAAATCCCTTGGGCATGAACTGAAATCACATTTTGGAAAGGCGTCTTCATCATCTGAGGGGAAAGTGAAAACTAAAAAAAGTCAAAGTCATGACAATGTGGAGGACAGTCCTTCATTGGCAGCCAAAACTAAGAAGAGCTCCTATATGGACAAGCATACAACTGATGGTGAGTTAGGAGAGCTAAAATTACCAAAGAACTCTGAAAAAACTGGGGATATGTATAGAGCATTTTTCGGGGACATGGAGATAGAACAAGAAGAAAACCAGATAAGCCCACTGGAGGCTGGCTATGAGGATAGGATGAAGGAATCTAATTTGGTTGAACTTGGCATGCATGGAACACAAATAGTAAAGGGGAGATCCAGTGGTAAGAAAATTCAGAAGCCATCAGCACCTGAAGCATATCCAAGAGCAGCTTCAAATGTTGGCCCTCACCCTGGAAATGGGCCTATATCTGACGTACCTCATGCAACAACAGCTCCTGTTTTGATACAAGAGAATTGGGTCTGTTGTGACAAATGTCAGCAGTGGCGGCTTTTACCAATTGGTAAAAATCCTAATGACCTACCGGAGAAGTGGGTGTGTAGCATGCTTAATTGGCTGTAAGTTTCAATCCAGCACCTTCATTTTTTATACGGGTCAATATTCAAAAATGGGATGAATTAGAAATTCTAAACAAATATGAAAAAGTGTTGGATTTTAGTATCTTTTTCCATCTGAAATTTTAACGTGTCTGTTGTTGATGCTTTAGGCCTGGTATGAACCGATGTAGTTTTAGCGAGGAAGAAACAACCAATGCTTTCATTGCGCGGTACCAGTTCCCTGCTCCAGAAAGTCAAACTTTCATGCAAAGCAATCCTGGTGTGGTTGCTTCTGGAGAAATTCATCCTGATTATAACAGCCATGTGAATGGTTTGAATGCAGCTGGTAGTGAGGAAAAGAGAAATTATAGTCTCAAGGAATCATCAAATTCATTGAACAGAGACAGTTCCTCTCAGTTGGTAAAGAAGAGTGTAAGATCAAATGATGTGAATAGGTCTTCTTTGGTAAATGAAGCTGACTTGAAACTGAGCAAGTTTGGTGATATAGCTGTGGAGAAGCCAAAGCATAAGCAGAAAGAGAAGAATAAAAAACTTGATTCTGATGGAGGTACTGCATCTGAAATGGTTCTTTTATGTGCGTGTAAACATTCTGATGTGGGATAGGTAGAGGACAGCAGCCATACTAATTGAAAATTGAATTAGGAACACTAAAAGTCTCTTTATTGATATCAATGAAGAAGAGAACTTCAAACTAGTCTTAGAATCACAGCTAGGGATTAAAGTAAAAAGAAAAAAAAAAAGAAAAAGGCTTCACACATAGTATCTAAGAATCCCTCCTAGAACCTAACAGTCAGTTCTAGATGAGAAAGTCTTGCACTTTAACAAACTTAAATGTATTTTAATCTAATAATGAGACTATTTACTAATTGAAATGAAATTCTAACTAGATAAATTGGTAAGTACTCTAGTAAGATTTTAAAATAAGCAAAGATTTGGAATAAGCCATAGAATAAAGAAATTCTCATTTTACTTTCAAATGGATATGTTTGATACTGATAGATCATATCTTGTAAATTATCTCTTTGTCAATCCACGTAAATCTAAATATGATAAATTTTGTATAAAATCAAACTTTTAGGTAATCTTCATCACATGTCTTATGTAATTTATTTATTTCTGATACAAAATACAGGTAATCCAAAAGTCTCAAAGATGAAGGGTAAAAGGGACCACGATCAGGAGTCCTTTAGAGCCTCCAAGAAAATCAGGACCGAGGGAGTTGTGGAACAGTTTCAACATGGTCGGATCAGTGATAAAGTAGGTGACAGTTTAAGTAACTGCTTACCTTCTGTCTCATCAGGAAAGTCAATGCCTAAACATAACAATCATAAGGATGCAAAGAATTCTAGAAAGGAGCAGGTGCAACTGTCCAGTAAAAGAGTGAGGGACACTGATGATAACTTGCATGATGGGCAGATTGATATAGTGGCTTGTGATAGTAGAGATAGTTCAAAAAGAAAGAAAATGAAGGATAGTCATGATCAACTTCAGGACAGCAGGATTTTGGCGAAGGAGTTCAGTGAGAATGACCAAAGGAAAGAGAGGGCACCTGCGTCTGAAGGCAAAGAGTCTAGCGCAAGTAAAAGCGGGGGTAAAACAGGCAGAAAAGGTAGTCACGGGAAAACCAAGCATCTGATACAAGAGCCGGGGAGTACCCTGTCTCAGCGAAGCTTGGATGGTGGGGATTCTTCAAGAAGGAACTCTGCATCTCTACATCGTGCTGTGGCAGCTACTTCTAGCTCTTCAAAGGTCTCCGGTTCACATAAAACCAAGGCTTATGTCCACGATGTTAAAGGCTCACCAGTGGAATCTGTTTCTTCATTACCTGTGAGAGTTTCAAAGCTAGATAACCTTACATCTGAAAGAAAAGGCCTGATTAAGAAAGAAGATGACTTTGCTGATGCTGGCTTGTTGGACAAAGTGACTGGTTGCTCAGGTCCTAACATGCGTTGTCAAATTGAATCAACATCTTTGGATCAATTTCATGGTGATGAAAGACAAAATGAAACTCAAGGGAATCAAAGTGTTTCTCATCCTAGGAAGGGATTCTCCTCACTGTCCAGGGACAAAAATAGGAATTCCAACTCTGAGAGTGGGAATGGTAATGCCAAGTTCCTTGATTCTGTTGGCAAGCAAGCCCCTCCTTGTGAAGTAAGGCCTACTGGTAAAAAACAAATTGCTGAGAAGCGTGGAATCAAGTCTAATGAAGATGAAAATATATGCACTGACACAAAGGGCTCACTATCCATGATCGATAACTGTAAAAAAGACATTAGATCCAATTCTGAGGGACACATTGACCCAGATATAAAAGTAGATAGTATTTGCATCTATGATGCAACTTCTACTCCAAAGCAGAGTATGCTAGCTGATTGTGAGATCTCTGGCAGAGGAAAGGCACTCTCATCAACTCCCCCTAGGGGAGCTCAAAATGAGACATTGGCCAACTGCAATCAACTGGTTTGTGGGCCTCAAAAAGGAAATGGACAAAATGGTTTATCTGGTAATGCCGATAATGCATTAAAACTTTCACAACAAATCAAAAGGGCTGATCACCCTAATGGAATTCATTACGATAATTCTAGAAACTCCATGTCAAATGGGCATAGGAGCAGGGATCTTGAAGCCGCAAGTCCAGTTAAGAGGGATTCCTCTAGCCAGGCTGCAAACAATGCCGTGAAAGAGGCTACAACTTTGAAGCACATGGCGGATCGTCTTAAGGTTATTATTGTTAGATGGTTTAGGTTTTGAAATACCTTATTTATTTTCCTCAAAACTCACTGAATTTTATTTATTTATTTATTTTTTAGAAGAACTCTGGGTCACAACCTGAGAGCACGAGGCTGTACTTTGAGGCAGCCCTTAAATTTCTTGATGGAGCTGCGCTGTTTGAAAGTTGCAGCATTGAGACTGCCAAAAGTGCAGAGATGATTCAGTCAATGCAAATATATGGTAGCACTGCAAAACTCTGCGAGTAAGTTGAAAAGTCTACATTTTGATGAGGCTATATTTCTTTCTGTAATATATATTACATGTGATTCTGTCAAAGAATATTTAGAATCATAAAATACTGTCATTTGAACTTGTTTTTTCTTTGATTATGATGTTTTCTATCCTAGTGATTGGGAGGTGTTAATTGTGGGATGAACTTAAACTACCATCACAACATGCTGGGGCATCTAGGCACTGCAAATTTGTACAATGTGCTTGCAGTGTAGATTTTCATAATAGCTTGAATATGAAACTGTTAAAATGCTGCTCTATTCAGTGTGACATGATTGTTTAATGAGAGGGGCCTGGGGTCATGCTTGTGCTGATATATACGGACTCAATGACAGCCGCTGCTTTTTTTAGTCCTTTATCAATCATATTTCTGGACTATTTTCTTGTTCTGCATTGATGATTCTTTTGTAGTCGATAGAGAAATTCCACCTTTATTATCCTTACTAAATCTTGTAATATTTTAGGTTCTGTGCACACGAGTATGAGAAATTAGAAGACATGGCGGCAGCTGCTTTGGCATACAAGTGCATGGAGGTGGCATATATGAGGGTGGTTATTTCTTCGAATGGCAATGCAAATAGAGATCGAGTTGAGTTGCAGAGGGATCTACAAAAGATTCCTCCAGGTTGTAAAATAACTATTATGAACTTACTCATTCTAGAAGATGAATATTTTATGAAGCTCTTGATGTTAGCATGACCGAAGTTTTATACCTGGTCCTTTCCTTTGGCTGGAAGCATTGTGTGTTTAATACTTCTATTCTAGGGAGAGTTACTCAGTACTTTTGGTCTGCGAATTTTGATGCCTGAAAGTTTTGTTTTTGTCCACATTTTTGATTCTGTACATGGAGTTCGTTTCAAATCAGCAACAACTTCTTATGCTGTTGTGCTTATCAGGTTGCACCTTAATAAGTTTAGGATGACATTTTTGTTTCATTGATGTGTATTGTAGTCTGCAACATGACTATTCTCTGCCAATAATTTTTTCCAAATAAATTAAAAAAAATTGTTATGTTATTGTGATATTATCTGACTGGATTTGCAAGTTTAGGGTGGTAATTTGTTTGGAGTCATTCTATGGTAGCTTAAGAACATTTGATGGTTATATTCTCCTATTTCACCTTAAAGATACAATTTTGATTGCACTGTGTACTTAGCTTTCTCAACCTTTGAATGAATCATTCAACTATTATTAAGGAAAATGGTGTAAACTCATTGTTCTTATCACACCACTGTCAGGTGAGTCACCGTCTTCCTCTGCCTCCGATATTGACAACTTGAACCACACAACTTCAGTTGATAAGGTTCCCGTAGCTAAAGGTGTTAGCTCTCCTCAAGTGAATGGAAGCCATGTTATTACTGCTAAAAATCGTCCCAGCCTTGTACGATTGCTCCATTTTGTAAGTGTATTTCTACATCATATAGAAACCTATAGTTGTTTTTCGATCACTCTGGATGCAGTTTAAGGAAGGTTAAAAAACTATAAAATAAACAAATAAAGGTTTAAAAAATCTGAAATGAACTAATCTCCCTTTTCAACAATTGTTGGTAAATAATTTTGAAAAAAACAATTGTTGGTAAAAGGCTTCCGGTTTATATTTCTCATCATATGTTCAATATCATTGTACTACTTGAGATTTGTATGTGTCAATGTGTACAATGCTTTGTTGATACTGAATTTGGTACTCTGATACTTTACTAAATTGCTGATTATTTATCTTCAGGCAGAGCATGTGAGTTCTGCAATGGAAGCCTCGAGGAAATCACGAATAGCTTTTGCAGCAGCAAATGCCAGAATGGCAGATGCTCAGAGTGGAGATAGTATGTTGTCCATTAGAACAGCCCTTGATTTCAGCTTCCAAGATGTAGACGGATTACTACGTCTTGTGCGACTTGCATTTGAAGCTATTAATCGGTAAAGAGTCTGGCTGCTGATGGAGTGATTTACACTGGGGAAGATGTATCTGTTTGGTTGGTGTGTTCTGGGGTCAAAGCCTTCTAGAAAAAGAAAAGAAGACTGGCTAGATGTCTCTGATGCATTACTTCTGTTGAGGGACCTGCTTTCCCCAATCGCCAACTCAATGTCCTGCTGTATACATGTGTGATATACAAAGAGAAATGCGGAAATACAAATGTATATTTGTATCATACTTCAGCTCTTCCTTGTGGGGACAAGGACTGCACTTAATTCCATTTTAAGACTGGTGTCCATGAATTCTGATTCACAAGACTTCCACCGACGCAACCAAGAGACTGTTGAGAAAAAAATAGGAGGATTGTTAGATGTTTCAACAAAATTGTGATTGAAGAAATAAATCAATAAAGACAGAGTATCCTAACTATGGATTTTGCCGGGGTTGTAGGGTTATATAATATCAAGAGTATATATTCTTACTTGAAATTGTTTTCATTTTTGGGGTGGACTTCTACTTTGGTATTCGGCTTTGATTTGTTATACATTCATTGAAGACATTGTAAAGGCAACTTCAGAATATGTAGTATCAGTATAGTCTCAGTTGTATCAGTAACTGCTTCTGTTTGGTTCAAGCAATACGAGCAGAAGCTAAACTACATTGCTGTCTGAGGTTGGCTACTTCATCTTTTGCTTTCGTTCTTCATACGTAACTATATCTCTCTTGAATACAAAGTTGATTCTGCTTTATCACGCAGGTTAACTTTGGAAATCGGTGTTGGGGCAATTTTCCTCTGCTGTTGATGGGACTAGT
Organism: Erythroxylum roigii; assembly: GCA_027576455.1. Taxonomy (NCBI): domain Eukaryota; kingdom Viridiplantae; phylum Streptophyta; class Magnoliopsida; order Malpighiales; family Erythroxylaceae; genus Erythroxylum; species Erythroxylum roigii. The sequence goes on along the minus strand of JANZXV010000004.1, from coordinate 7,917,203 downwards.
TTATTGTTTGCATAGTGGAAGATAGTAATGCGACTCATATCACGTCATCCAATTGTTCTTGTTGGAAGGTTTGAAGAGAATCACTGGCCATGTGTATCTTTGTACAAAGCACTGTCTATATGTTCACTTGGCTCTCTCTTTGGCAGTGGTTCATGTGTATATACCCATGAACTTCTTCCTTCGTATTTAACAGGTAAAACAGCACTTTATGGTTTTAGTGAAAGTGCAAAGAAGTTTGTTTATTTGTATGTTTGGGTCTGAAGTTGTTGATATTGATGAACAGGTACTTTCTAATATCCTTCTCGTGGACATTGCGACAAATCTATGATCAATCCTCCAGAATCCAGATGTTAGAGAAGCAACAGTAGGGATTGTGGGAGTATCGTCATGGACCGAGTTGATGGATGCATTTTCGTTGTCAGGAAATCTGTCTTCTGTTGTACATAAGAAAAAAAGTCATGGAATGGAACTTCCCCTTGTTGCCTATTGGAATAGCAAATTGTGATAATGCTTCAAGAAGTTATTATGGCACAGCCTAAGCCTAACTTAACACTTGAAAACTTTACGCAGCATGCATGTATTGTGTGTATGGTTAACTATTTATCACTTGTTCTTCTAACCGATAAATATAGACAAATGAGTCGCAGATCATCATCTCATCAAACTTTTCAGTTAATGTTATAAAGAGGCTGTTTTGTGAGTTAAACATGTAATCTTATGGTTATACTTTGATCAAGGCCAAATCTCATTTCTTCTAGTACTCAGTTCAATTCAACTCAATGACCACCTAAGTCCTGCGGGCCGTCTCGACTAAATTACAGATTCCTTACTCACATGAAATGCGTCTTCCTCCTTCCTCTCTTCTCTAAGTCCTGTGGCCCGTCTCGACTAAATTACAGATTCCTCACCCACTTGAAGTGCGTCTTCCTCCTTCCTCTCTTCTCTAAGTCCTGTGGGCCGTCTCGACTTAATTACAGATTCCTCACCCACTTGAAGTGCGTCTTCCTCCTTCCTCTCTTCTCTTCTCCTTTCCTCTTTAAGACAGACGACTACTAGCGCTTCACTTTAATTAAATCTCAGACCTAAGCAATACAATACAATACAATAAGATACAATACAGCTAAAGTGCACCAACATGGGTTCCAGATTTTGCAATTCAAATCCCGTTGTCAGATCTTACCTTCTCTCCAGATTCTCTTTTCGCAATCCTTCTCTGCTCCAATCCTTCAATTCTCACTTACAAAACGATGACGCATCCTCTTTTCATCACAAAATCCCTAGAAGGTGGCATTTCGGTCATTCTCACGAGCATCCCCGTCACGAGGAGGGCGAGAGCATTTTCCGACTCGGCCTCGCAGCTGACATTGCCTTGGCTACCGGAAAGGCTTTGACTGGTTATGTGACGGGGAGCACTGCCATTATCGCCGATGCAGCGCATTCAATCTCCGATATTGTAATTTCATCCACCCTTCTTTTTCCTTTCTGTTCGGTTAGGCTTTGTAATTTAGGAGTTTAAATTACACTACTAGCAATTTCTTGTTCTTTCTTTCTTTGTTTGGCGTTTGTAAATGTTACGTTGATGATGATGAGGATGATGATTATTAATCATTTTAAGAAAGTTTGACTATAACTGATAATTAATGTGATTTGCAGGTTCTTAGTGGAATTGCTTTATTGTCTTTCAAAGCTGGACGAGCTCCAAAAGATAAAGAACATCCATATGGTCACTTATAAATTTGTACCTACTAACTACTCCATTCATCTGTAGAATATGCATATACATGTCCTAATCCGTTTAGTACAACTTGTTTACTCTGTGGAAGAAAATTGCTTTTGATGCTGCTTCTAGATATGTAACGACTTCTCCTTACCGGTTTCTGATTTTGCCTTTACTTCCTTCAGGGCATGGAAAATTCGAAAGCCTAGGAGCCCTTGGGATTTCCTGCATGCTTTTGGCAACTGCTGGTGGTATTACGTGGCATGCTTTTGATGTTCTGCTTGTATAATTTCTTTCCTGTATTGTTCTATCTTTCTCATTTCCCGTCATAGGGACAACCATTATGAGAAATTCCATGCACATTCTTAAATGAATTTAATCTCTTAATGAGTTCAACATATTTTTGTATCATTCTTCTTAGCTAATATGCTTTCTAATGTGTAGGGATTGTGGCCAGCAGCACCTGAAGTAACTAACCATTTGCTGTCTAATGAACATGGACATAAGCACAACAATGATGGTGCGCATCATCATGAAATTGACATGGACCACCCTATCCTTGCATTGAGTATGACTGTTGTGTCCATATCGGTTAAAGAAGCGTAAGTTGCAAACTTGTAACTCAGTTTAGAGCCTTTTTTTATGCTACCTATTCTTTCAGCCTTCTCAATCTGACAACACTCAAACCTTCACAACCCTCTTTAGCTCCCTCTCCTTTCATTGATGACATCCCAATTAGTTCCCATTACATGAATAAGTTGATTATTATATCGAAGTAGTGATGCTTATTGGAATATAACTAGGTAAGCGACACACGTGACTGTCCGTGCCTTCCTTCTCCCGAGGGCCTCACATTCATTGATAACATTTGTTTTTGCAACAGTTTTCTTTCCATTTTAACTATAGTTACATATTTCTGATCATTCTGCTGTCATTGCACTTCTGTTGAAAACTTGTGCCAGCTTTGGCACTTTTAATTTTGTGCTTTTGACAAGTTCACTGCTTCTTGTATTCTTCTTGATGCAGTTTTTCTTCTCAAATGAGGTCTTTGTTTTTGGCAATTTAACCTGATTAGGCTATGTTAACTGTAGGTTATATTGGATAACAAAACAAGCTGGGGAGAGACACGGCAGTGGATTAATGAAAGCTAATGCATGGCATCATAGGGCAGATGCAATTTCATCTGTTGTTGCTCTTATTGGAGTTGGTAAGAATCGTTGGCTCATGTAATGTACTTAGATTTTGGTCTTAATTGGTTCAAGAATACACTTAGGTCCAAGTATATGAGGAATACACTTGACTCTAGTTCGCCTGTCAGTTTCGGGTTTATCCCAAATTCTCATAAGTTCTTCAGTAGGGTAGTTTTGTAGGCACAAGTTGACAAAGCATCTCTTAACCGTGACTTTAGGAGGCTCAATTCTTGGAGTTAAGTTTCTGGATCCCCTTGCTGGGCTTTTTGTTTCGGGAATGATATTGAAAGCTGGACTGGAAACTGGATATCAGAGGTATACTTCCTAACTTGATTACATGTGCCCTCATATCTTTGCTGCTTCTTATGTACCTGCAGATTGACCTTCTTAATCATGTAGAAACATTTGGGTATGAACCATGTGTTTAGAGTTTTAAAATATCTATATGTATATAGCACAATTGTATTAAGCAGTTCTCTCTGTGTCTAGTATAGTTATAGGTTGTAGCCAAGAACTTTCTTGCTTAAATTAGCTTTTCTTTTATCTAGCAGATTTTTAACTGCTGATAATGGCTGCTTTTGCATTCATGTTTCCTTGTTTCTGACTTGGAATTCTAAAATTTCACCTGGTATTCTATGAGAACAACATATTTATATATTTTTTGACAAATCACTAACACCTTGTTGTGGAATGATGACAGTGTCATGGAATTGGTGGATGCTGCAATTCCTGTGGAGCATTTGGAATCTATAAAGGGCACAATACTACAAGTGGAGGGAGTCAAGGTTATGGATTAGAATCTGTTGTGTTAATATTTGCAAATTACTAATTTTCCGGACTTCACCTGCTAACTGTAGTACAGGTTCTATTTTTTCATGCCCTTCATTTATTGATCACCGCTTATGTACAGCTCAAATCACATGGGCTTTAGATTGTTATGTAAAATAATATGGAGATTGATTCTCTGACTGAAAATCATAGTCTGCTAAGCGGACAAGAGCAGTTACACCATAGACTATTACTTGCAACAGGCTTGCATATTCCATATGATAAAACTGGTGTAAATATTCATTTATACATAACATTGTTGACATTGTACTGTTTGCCAAGAAAGAAAACAATTAAAAAGAGAACACTGATGTAGTGTACAAATAGAAAGTTGTTGCAACATGAAACCTTTGAAGCCTTTAGTGTCTTATCTCAAATTTAAGATTTTGTGTGGATAGGAAATGTTTTCTTCCCATCGTGTGTAATTTTTGCAACTTTTAGCACATCGTAAATTTTGATTTTAATTTGATGTAGATTTGGTCGGATAGATACTGATTGTCCTGGCATTAGTGACATCTTACTGAAGGAATTGATTATATATTTTTGTCATTAATGTCTTCGTTCACCTTACTCTAGAATCTCCCGTATTGTTAATAGGGATGCCATCGGTTGAGAGGGAGGAGAGCTGGTTCATATTTGTTTCTTGATGTACATATTGAGGTTGGTTCTGGTCTATGCCCAAGTATTTGATTCTTAAGCACTTAGCTCAAAAAGTATACTAAAATATCTAGAATTTAATTTTAGGCTTTTGATTAAACTATGGTTTTGTTCGTGGGAATAACATGGTTATTAGTTCTGATTTGCAGGTAGACCCCTTCTGTAGTGTAAGTGCTGCACATGGAATTGGTGAAAGAGTGCGTCACGAAATTCACAAGTCGTATCCTGAAATAGCGGAGGTTTACATACACATAGGTAGGCTACACAAAGTATTATGTGCAGTATGTTGAGCAGTAATTGAACTGAAGATGGACATAGATTTTGATGCTCGGTAATAGAAATAAATAAAGTAAAAAAAGGAAAGAAATTCTTAGTTGTTTGTCGCCCCATTTTAACTTTCATGGGCATCCCTCTTAACCCAAGTCCTCCTGAAATGCTTTGGTTGATTGCATGCAAATAATTGAAGACATAGTTTCTGCAAATATAGAACACAGCTGAATCTGTAACCTTGAGTTGACGATCATTTATTCTATTTAATACAATTTCAAGAAGTTGGGTTATAAACTTGACAAAATGACTTGTAGACCTTACCAGGAGTGGACGTGATTCAAGTGTGAATAATCTTTTGAGTATGGATGCATTGCTCAAATCTTTTTAATATTTTATTGATATAAAAACTTGATGCTAAATCTTTCTTACAAATTATTTTGTGGTCATAATTAATGTTTGTTTTTAGGACTTTCATGAAATAAAAATTTGCAGTTATGAACATGTAACCTAAAGATGGTATTTTCGTGAACCTCTTTTTAACTTCATTTAAGGAAGCTTGTTGCTTTTATCCTCTTCTTTGTTATTTGTAACCAGGCGGTTGACGCCAAATCTCCCAGGTTACTGTATAATATATCATGATTCAAGCAGTTACAAATATCATGTGTATTGCTTTTTCAAATATTTATGTATTTGCAGATCCTGCATTTCTAACCTCTTCTCCCAACACGAAGGATGAATGGGAGAATTTGGAACAAACATCCAATCTCTCTTTGGAAGACGAAAACATCAAAACAATTGTTTCTGATATTCTCTCGTCAAAGTTTGGGCAGGTAGTCCTTTAATTTTGTGTTCTTGCCCATTACTAACGCATTGAGGTTCTCCTGTGTGTATGTGTTATTCTACATACAAACATGAAAATTTGTTGTGGCCATTGCCTACGTTTTTCGCCAATTTAATGAAATGGTCTTAAAATTTTCACATCTCTTCCTCATTTAGGTAAATACTAGTCATTCATCATTCATGTTCTGCGGTATGCTTGCTAAAATTTCCCTCCTTATTTTGGGTAGAAAATGGAGATTGAGCGCATCACTCATCACTCATTGCAAGGCAAGATATTTCTTCAAGTTGAGGTTTCAATGCCCCACAACATCCTGGTGAAGTAAGTTTGTGGTGAAGTCCAACTTCTTTTTATGGAATCTTGAGGGTTAGTGGTATTGATCATATACTGCCCGCATTTGCAGGAAGGCAGTGGGAGTGGCAGAAGAAGCTGAAAAGGAAATCTTCAGGGTAACATCCGATGTTACTCAAGTCAGCTTCCAACTCAGACTGGGTCCTCCTATCTTCAAACGAGCAGAGAAGGAAACTAGGTCAGATGGCAACTAGATGTCAACTACATTGCTCTGCTTAGCATGGAATCATAACAAGTACCAAACCAATATCTTTAGTAACACCTGACAAAGCCGTTTGTAAGGCTTGTATAATAGCCATTTGGTGTAATCCATATTACTGGAGCGATCTTCAAGAATAATTAGATCCTTAGCACATGACAAATTTAGGTGCCTTCTCTAGCTCATTTTCGCCCGTAAGCTGGCGAAATTACTTTTATTGTCCGTGTAAGCTTTACCTTTGAAAATATAAATTTTATCCTTTCCAGTCAATAAAACCAAAGAATTAATCATATCTGATCTCTGACGTAATCATAATGCAAAACACTTAAAAAGAATGACAAAAGGGTTTGGATCGGACCAGCTCGACCCAAGGCAGAAGTAAAATTTGGGTTAACTGAATGTAGAACGAGGACAACAATATTTTTACTAGTAACTACCATGTCTATAAAATATAGCTTGTATACAAATTCTAAGAGACAAACAAAGCCAAATCTCTTAACTAATTGTTTAGTACAAAGTTCTTTTCAGAAATACATGAAGGAAGCTGACGAAATTATTTTAGCGGAAAACCAGTTTATAATTATTGCTACAAGGAGTCGTTTAAGCTTAAGCTTGTAGAATATGTCATTGAAAAGAATCTCTCTGAATCGAAGCATAAAGATGAAGAAAAGCAAATGAAATAGAAAACAAAGAGCCAGTGATCAGATAATTGTAGTCTGGATGTTGTTTGGTCGACATTATATATATTCCGACATCATCTTCATCACATCATTGGCTCTGCGTAATCTTAACAAGAGATAAACAAACACTAACAATCGGAGAAAAAATGAAAAGAGATTGGAGCAGTATAAGGGCTCAGAAGGATCCATTGGTGTTGTTTAATCACAAGGGAATCAAAATCCCTCATAAAATAGGTAGTTCTCAACATCCTTGCCCCTCCAACAACATCAACAATCTCATAATATTTCTTTCAATTGTTTTTCGATCGACATAACAAGATTGAAAAGAAAAGAAAAGAAAAGAAACTTCAGCAACATAGACAGAGAGGAAAAGGAAGAGGAAGAGGAAGACGAAGAGGACTTCAGACATAGGGTACCAAGATACCGCCTCTCTGTTATATATAAATGATTTTCGAAGCGTAACCGGGTAAGCTTTAGGGTTAGGGTTAGGTTCAGTGCGATTTCCTGAGAGAGTGGAATTACCAGAATGCCATCACTATTATAAAAGAACTCAACTTAGGCCCTTTGAAAATTCTTTCCGCATTGCGTAGGCCCAGTAATATTATTTTGTTAATGTCTTTTTAACAATTTGATATTATCATTTTTCGCTGCTAAATTACGATGACAATTAATTATGATTAATTAATTACAATTTCAAACTAGATATTGTTTTTTCATAAACCCAACTTTTTATTTTCTATTGTCTTAAAAAACTTAATATTTTCAAAAAAATATATAATAATTTTTAAATTTATCTATTTGAATTTTTTATTTAAAGACCTTATTAACTACGTAAATAACTGCTGTGAACTTTTAAAAAATTAATTTTAAAATTATATTTTTCATTTAAAATTTTATTATTTCAAGTCCGACCTTTAAGAGATATCTCAATTATTTAAAACATACTCTAAAATTCGGAAGAGAAGATCGATCAATATCTTGATATCACGTATAAATTACACATATTTCACATTAATTATTTATTTTTGATTGATAAAATGCTTGTAATTATAGATTATAAATATGTATTTTGTGTTTTATTGAGTATATTGAATATTTGGATCAAAATGTTCTTGAAACTTATTCCCAATCATATTATTTCTCTTTTGGAAATTTATCCTCACATAACACTCAAGTCATAATATTTGTCTCAATCATGCAAATCTCATCTTTAACAACCTAACTTCTTATTCTTCTTCTTATCTTAACCCAATTTTTTTTACCGAAAATCGGGCAGCATAACGGCTGTATTTTAACAGCCCAAAATTCTGCAATGATAAAAACACACTTCTAAAATCACATCCAACCTTAACAACCATCATCGGACCTCTTGTCCGGAAACCCAGCATAAGCAAACGCAAACCTAGATCTAAAACACTTCATAAATTCATTCCATAATACATATTTC
>JANZXV010000004.1:7876948-7890148 GCA_027576455.1 Erythroxylum roigii | reverse complement strand
TTTTGCCATTATTTTCTTAATTATCTTCTAGTTTTCTCACACTAATTCTGACACCTAATTAACCACAAGATAAACCTTCAACTTCTTTTAGGGTTTCTATGTCCGTACACAATCAATCATACAAGATATTCTATTATTATTATTATTATTATTAAATACAGGTAGAATAAACAGTAAATAATTAACAATTAAAAAATTCAATTCATTTAGTCTATTTAATTGTAAAATTTTTGAATCATTTAATTTCTTATTTTAGTTTTTATTTTTTTGATTTAATTTATTTTAATTATTTTTTATATTAAAAATTAATTAATTAATCGATCAATTTTTATTAATTAATAAATTTTGAGACATTAATTAAGGCCAAATATTTTCGACACCATATAATAAAGTTAAGGAAATCACTTCTTTATTTTTTGGTAAATAAGGAAATCACTTCTTCCTTACTATATATACATAATAATTTATTTTTCTTAACATTCTTGCTCTAATCATACTGAAAGAGACAACCTAAATTAACATCAGCTTCCAACAATGTCTTAATTAACCTTAAGCAGAAAAGTAATTAAAAAAAATGTTAACATCCCATAGGCTATAAAATGGAAAACAACGAATAGACAGAAACTAGAATATGGGACATAGGCTAAGGTCTAAAGTTCTGGTCAACTTCTCTAGACCGGTTGTTACCCTAAATGCTCCCCATCGATCACAACCACTGATGAAGACAAAATTACAACTTGGTTATCGCCGTTGAGGAACTCAGTATCGATGCAATCTATGAGCGCAACAATGTAAGAACAGATATACGGTTTCGTCTTTCTTCTCTCCTCTTACTTAATGATTTCAGATTATGATAAAACCGAAAATAAGACGACCTAAGCAGCCGCATCTAGGTAAGCTTGTGTTTAGCTGCTCAAATATAAAGATTAAATCGCTAATTGACACAAGCAAGAACCCTATGGATAGAAGACATGCGCAAAAGGACAGGTCTCCGTTTATATTCCTCACCATCCACACCCCTAATTTCAATAATCAAACACGATGAAAATGATGTTTGGATTAAGAAAATGACAAATTGGAATTTCCTATTCTTGTGGATATAGTTATGTTTCGATTAGGAAAAGGAGACGAAAATGAATAAGATGCTAGCTTAACCATATTTAATTTTGATACGAATCAAGTATGAAATTTGTGTTCAATTCTTACCTTAGTTTAGTTTAGTTTAGTTTAGTTTTTTTTTTTTTTGCTTACGAGGTGTTTTAGGAGAGTTCTAACTATAGGAAAGTACCTTTAAGTCATTCACATTCAAACTAATCTCCGTTCGAACCGGATAGGTCCCTTGCGAGAGACAAAGTTCTAATCCCAAATTTTGAAAGGTTTAAACCCTTAGTTTTGTTTTTATAATCAGGGCATTTGCCAATTGGTTGCTACTTTCTTGACTATTTGTTCCATGTAGGGTCCCACTGTTTAATTAATTTAATCTTAGTAATGTACCCAATAATTAAGTATGGCCATCTAATCCCAAGCTCACGGGCGCACTAAAAAATGAAGTTATCATCTAAATGTCTTTTATTTCGGGAGAAACAAAATCAATTTCCTTCGAGTTTTTAATACTGGTCAAGGAAGAAGGATACAAGATTTTGGATACTTTTCCTACTTACTTGTTTCTACTATTATTGTGTATACGCGGAAAGCTGCAAATATATAGTAGTCTCCAAACTCATCGTCACGTTTTGCCTGTTCAATGTTGTCTTCTTTTCTACATGCCGATGCCGATGCCGATGTAGTCTTTGGGAGCTGACGTAAGGCAAAGCCACCTGACAAGAAAGTTGACGCTCTTCGAAATTAATGCTTGATTCAGCTCCAATGGAAGACCATCTTTCTTTTTTCTACTCTAAAATACAACTTCTCGTTCATTCTCTGCGTAGCAATAGGTATTCTGGTTTCCAATATTACTTTAACGCCATAGCTCTCTCAATAATGGCTTACCAATAGGTACAAAAGTTGCATGCGATTTGAGTTTGGTTGTCAAGTCACCAGACTTTTCATAAAGCCATTGATATATAAAAACTTTCGATCAGTGCAGACCTTACGAAGAGTCCATAATAGGCGAGTAAATCAATTAGTTTTAGTAATTAAATAATCTATCAAATATCAATTCCATTGTTTTTGAAGCAGGATACTCAAATCCGGAGATAAAGGAACGGTGACCAGAAGTTCCAATACTTCTTGCAGATGTATCAAAATATTTACATATATATGTATTAAAACAGCTATCTTTTTGTTAAACAAAACCTGCAACTTTTTAGAACGAGATCATAGAATTTGGTCTGAACCCGTCTGCCAATTCCGTACTGATATGAAAGTGATTAGATCCACCATCTTTGACGTAGGGAGTGAACTCACGGTCCATGTTATAAGAGATTCCAGAAAGAATCTGCATGACAAAGAGCTTTTTGGTGTTTTGGAGAGCTTATGGTTTTGTTTGCGGACTTAAAACACTCATCGTGCCGCCAAGATTTCAACTCGATGCTAAAATAGAGGATGAACAGGTCCTACTCTGGCCACAATTAGTTTGACAATAGCATCTAAGGTCCATGTGCTCAAACTTTTGGACATGAAGATTGCAACGCCGGCCGCATAAAGATTAATGGCAATCAAATTAATCATCACTGATCCTTCCATTATACTAAATTAATGGCGAAGCTAATTCATAATAAAAACAAATAAACTTTTAATTATATACCAAAACAATAATTAAAAAAAAGAAAAGAACCTAGTATAATGAGTTTGGCCAATTATTTTTAGATCTCATTAGCATTGCTTTTAAGTTTTGAAGAAGTGTGACCAAGTAGTATTTCATTCTAATAAAAAATAATAATATAATTATATTCTCAATATATAAAATATATCATAAAATTATATATTGTAATTATCTACTCTATTTATATTTTTTGGTTTATATTATTAAAGTATTCTATATCTATTTTATTTTTGTAATTTAAGCTTGGTTCTATATGCTATGTTCTTTTTTTTGTAATTTTTATTTTGGAGGAAACGTTAAAAAATAAAATATTACTGACTTATTCTTGTACATAAAATTCATTAATTCTTTCTGCTAATCAACCGGCAGATTTAACACATATAATACCTTGAACAACATTTATTTCATATCTATGTTACGTGCGTTTAAACCGTTGAACTGCTTTCTGCCATACATTTCACGGACAACATATGAATCGCATGTTTATTACATCTCCAGTTTCAAGAATCATAGATGTTGAACAATATTCATTTACATCAAAATAATACAAACGGCTATCATATTTTATACGAAACACAATCTTCTCCAGTGAAGCTACTAAGTGAAACCTCCAATGACAGACATCTACACTTGTTAAGCTCGGTTGGAAAGCACCTGGGTTCCTCCATCATCCAGTAGGCTTCATCTCACGTTTGTTTCTCACACTGACCACTGTGTGGCTACAGAATTTTTCACCAGCCATCTTTTTCTTCAATTTTGTACTGATTCGGATAACCGAAGAGGGGATTGCGGGGATCTTCTAGTATGGTTAGGAGGAAGTTAGACGTCCAAACGTCTACAAGCTAATGACAGAACGCAAGAAACAATATGATGCAATTCAACTCTTGGGTGTCCATATTGACTCTCCAGCATCCGTTAAACCAAAGACTCATCAACTATGTCGGTGTTATTATAGGAGCCATCCAAAACCTCCCCACCTCCCGAGTCTTCAGCATTGTTCTGAACATCATCATTAGCATTTCCTCCGGAAGCATTTCTTCCACGGACTCGTCTAGAAGACATAGACATTTTGTTATTTGCCAGTGAGCTGCCACATTTTCTCTTCTTTGTATTGAAAAATCCTAGTTCCATAGCTTCCAATGCTTTTGTAGTCAATGGCCGGTTCCTGGTACTCTGCCTCCGGCTATTCAAAACGGGTGGATGCCATGGAGCAGCCATAGCGTCAGATAACTTAATCAAGTCAGGGTCAGATTGGCAGTTCATTTTGGATGGCAAGCATGTCTCATTTTCATGCAAACTGTCATTGTTTTGAATCATTTCTTTCATTATAGGCTCATCTTCAAAATCTGATGAAACATGAGGAACATTTAAGTCAATAAATTTTGGTGATTGAGGCTTTTCTGTATGCACTCCACTACCTCGGCAATCCTCACCAACAACTGCTTCACAATCCCTATCTGGACTGCTTTTAGCCAATGAGGTAGCAGATGACGAATTTTGAGCTGGACATATTATGTCCTCGTATGTATGGGAATTTGATGTGCAGTGAGATTCATCTTCATTTAGCTTTGTCTCTGCAGAAACGTTTTTATTTGTGCTGTTTGACTGTTCAATATTGCAACCGATGTAACTCAATTGCTTTCTGAGTGGGACCAAATACTTAGGGGGGTCAGGCTTAAACTTCCAGCTGAATTGGTACTCCATAGTCTCCCTTGGCTGCTTGTCATTCAGTAGACACAAACTGTCAATTTCATGATTTTCAGCTGCTGCAGTGGTTGGATCTAAGGAATCGCATGTACTGCTATTTCTAATGCTGTTTACACAATCTGATGAATCACATACAGCTTTTCTATCAATCTCGTTCTCTGCAGGATTTTGTGTTTTCATTTCAATTGCTTCCTCCTCCGACTCTTCAGATGTGTCTTGTTCTGATTCACTTGAAATACTAGAAAAAGAAGATGCACCAGCACCTCCAACAGGTAAACTTCTCAGCTCTCTCACCTTTGGTTGTTCGGTTCCATAAGCCAAACTGGTGTCTATAATTGTAAACTTCTGGACATTGCGATCACAATTCAAGTTTCTTGGCTGAAGGTAACAATGACGCTTATTTGACAAGCAATCTTGGTTTTCTTTTGAGGGTGGGTCCCATCTATATTCATCCTTATTATGATCACCTTTTGCAGATTCAACTTGAAGCTCAAGAAGTCCTGGATCTGAAGCCACTTTATTCAAAACATCACTAACTGAATCAAAGTAGTGCTTTCCCTTCACCAATCTCCTTCTAGAAAATTTTTTAACTCCAGGAATAAGAAAAACCAAGGAATACTTGGAGTTGGAACCAGAAATGACTTGATCTTTAGGCTGCTCAGAGTGCCATCCTCTTGCTAAAAGTCGAGGCCAAACAGCTTCCCAGAAGAGATCACTAGATCGGGCCTTACTTAACCTAAAATCCCCTGTCAAAAATTTAATAATATCTGCAGATGTAAGTGATGAGCAAGCTTTGCCAATAGGTATTTCATGACGGGTAGAAATAACATGATTGGATTTTGGCTCCATGGCAACACTGGTGAGATCTTGCTTCCCTTTTCCAATTCCTATGGCTTCCACAAGCACATTTATGCCAACTGCATGCGTAAGCGCAAAAATATATTCTTCAAATGCAATTTTCCCCTCTCCATATAACCTGAAAACCTGTAGTACACAAGGTTTCAAGCATGTAAGGACATGATAATTGTTATTACCAAGGGCAGAATAGAAAAGTTGCAGGTTGCAACCATAAAACCTACAATGCCAATTGCTAAAACATACCTCCAAAATTCCAAAGAGAACAATTGTAATGATTCTTATGACATTTTTGCAGGAAAAAGAAAAACCTCATTATGTTAACACGAGATTAGCAAGTGAAAAATGCAGAAGGAAACATAAGCTTAGGGAAACGATGATATAGTTATTTTACAAAGAGAATATGGCAAATATCTAGTCTGTCTTATCAACTCTGCTAGTAGAAAACCAATATCAGCAGAATCAAGTATGAATATTAAGGATGAAGAAAACTGAATACATTTTAATATATGACACCTTGCAGGCCAAACTTCGCAAAAGAGAATAAATGACTGGTTAAATTTTAAGGTTTCCAAGCTCCCCATTTAAAGAAAAATTTTCATCATTCTCACACAATGAGAGACTAGCCTACAAATCCCAAGAACCAACAATGCTGGCACTAGACCAATCACTTACAAAGCCTAATAAACAACCTAGGCAGCTGTCATGCATGAACCAATATTTGACTAAATCCTCACAAAGCTCTGTTATACAGAACATAGTAAATTGAATACAGAAATACATGAAATTCAAAAAAATAAACTTTCCTCTACAAAGAAAGTATCATAGTTTAGGGGGATGTAAACTTTCCTCTACAAAGAAAGAATAATAGTTTAGAGAGATGTTCAAATCATATCAAATTCTCAAAATGAACACGATTCCATTTTACTGCCTAAGATAGATGATGAGAATGAGACCACAGGGAAAGGAAGAAAGAGCGACTGGTTTGTTCACCAAAGACCTTAATAATCCAAATTATTTCAAAGTTTGCTTCAATCTGTTGAGGTCTTAACTCTTGCAAAAATGGAAATAATCCGATACCAAAATCATGACATATAGGACTCCCATGCATCATAAGCACGCGAACTAGGAAGCTTAGTGGATCTTTGTGAGTTCAAGAGATGTAAGCAACAAAAATTATTAGTAATAAGCACTATACCCATACGCTTTACCTAAACTCTTACAAACTCCTAAACAAGATCATTACAAGATAAAATGAAAAATGAACAAACATGCACATAGACATTGTGGTTTTAGGAGCGAGAAAAAAGTTTTAAGGCCTAGCAGGCTTTATCCTTTGTTCAGGTACAATCCTCTAAACATCAAATTAGAGCATTTTATTTTCAAATTAGTATCATTTAGAGTCGTAACTTAGTTAAGATTATGAAAGGAACCATCAGAGAACACTGACTGTAGACATTTGTAATCTTGGCAAGTAGAGGTAGAGGATAACAAAGTGTACTTGCATTAGAAAGGACAAAGGTTGTCTATATAACCAAGAATGGTTGCATCATGTACATGAGATATGGATAATCCTGTTATATATCAGTTTTATGATTTTAGCAATTATGTAAACTGTTCCTGTAACAACAGCATCATTGATGTGTCATACCTCCAGTAAACTATGGTGACATTCTTGTGAAACATGAGAGAGTAAACGTGATAATAACTCCTGTTGCCTCCACCCTGTAAAAATCTTCTGTCCCTGTACATTACGTCTGGTCCTTAGCTTCCGACACTCTGACCATCTACGATATTCATCAGATTGGTAGAAACGACCATAATAGAAGGCCAGAATGTCACCCATTCCTTTACTCTTAACAAATCTCTTCACCGATATAAGATTCTTTCCAAAGATGAACAATCCAAGGAGAAAACTATCTCGTTCAAGATCTGTCCAAAATCCACTTGCAACGCCAGGAAAAGGACAGGATTCACCATCTACTTTATTCATTTTACTTCCAGGTTTTTCAGAGAAGATCAAGTCAACCTTCATCTTAGTGCTTGCAGCTCCCAGTTGACGATTTGAATCCTCTAAATAATTTCCACGGTTTAATGATAAAGCCACAGGTTGAATTTCAAATTCCTGGCATTCATTTTTGGAAATAACCTGGCTCTCTTCACTGTTAACAGATTCAACAGTCCCATTGATGTTTTTTATTTCAGCTTTTAACCACATAAGGGGAATAGGTAATCCCAGCACAAAAGAGCAGTGAGTGTCAAACGTCACTATTGAGTTTCCTGGCATATTTTTAAGCTGTAGGGGATCATATTCTGTAATAAGGCAAGGGACATTTGCTTGGTATTGATCTCCAACACGAGGAACCACCTGTGCGTCTCCAGTATCTCCCATGTCAGAAGAAGTTGGAGAAAGCGATTGCTCAGTGTTTCCATCTTGAATGTCTTCCATGTTGCTATCCAAATACAGTCTGATGAAATGCAGTAGGATTGAACTCAGGGAATCGGGATGAGTAGGATTAATTTTCCTTTGAACACAACATTATTCACCACCTTAGAGTGTATGCCTTCTTCCACCTTATCAGGTGAAGTGGAAGCCACTGGGTTAAACGTAAACTTAGCAGAGGGAGTAGTACCTGATTGAACATCGGAATAAAAATAGTATATTAACCATGAAACTGGTGCCAGGCAAAGATAACCATAACCTCGAAAATTTACAGCTTTTTTCTTATATATGAACTAAACAGAAAATTATTGAAAATTTAAAAGGATTGCCTCAAAAGGAATCAATGAATGCCTTAATAAGAACACCGTATGTATAAATGGCTAAATAAAACACATTTAGTACACTCGTTATGAATAAAATATTTAGTTTAACTGATGACATTTTTTCTATTTCTCCATATAAACACGAAATAAGAGACGGATTATCCTGCTAGGACTAATGGCAAAAGTACTACTTCTGCTTGGTTAGCATGAAGGGAATTAATAGTGGATATAGATATCATTATGGGCATAACAGAGTTATTACATATAACATAATACAAATAAAATAAACAATCATGAAAGAAGAGAAGAAATAAGTAACAATCCCTTGCTATTTACTGCTGGCATGACATAGACGACTAAAATTTCTTTCATTAACAAGCACCCGAAACTTTTTTGAGCATAAATCAAGTTATGAAGCCAATACAAAAGAAAGCAAAATGCAATTAGTACAGCTTAGCATCCAAGGCAAATGAGTTTACGCACAAGTCCAGTCGACTCATTTTGTACGTTTCATAATAATTCTCGATTCAAAACATGTAGGAAACAATGAAGTTCTCAGTTAAGCATAAGAAAGATATTGAAATGTTTAACTGATGATAAACGTCCGTCTTATCTGACATTGTCCGCAAAACAAGGACCAAAATGCATATCCAGAAAAATGCAATCCAGAGAAGCATAAGAAAAAAAAAAAAGGAAGGAAAAATAAGAAACTCATCGTCAGTATCGCCATCAACGCCCAATACAGAGAAACGTAGGTAAAATACGTGATTATTTATCGATTCTACATCATACGACCAAGTAAGAGAACGAAAATCAAACGAACCCAAAAGTTATGCAACGCTTCGTATGGAAAGCACCATAAAATCACATCCACGGACTCAGCATTAAGCGGAAGAAACGAACTTTCCATTGCTGAGCAACAATTCTCAGAGACCCCATTATACTCAAGAACTAAAAGTAAAAAATAGAAAACGATTGTTGTTAACAGTAGGAACTACAGTGGACAAAACCTTAACAAAAAAAAAACTTGACAAAGAAAGTTCAAAAAGAGTTAATGAATCAAAAGAAATATATATATTTACAAACCTCCGCAGAAATACTTGACGTTAAAACCCACGTAGAAGACAGAATCTGCAAAAATTTGTGTTCCTCACGACGCGTCTATTACCCATCGATTGTCAACTTCTTTCTATAAACCTCTTCCTTTTTTTTTTTTTTTGGTGAAAGTAACAATATAGGAATAAACTGATAAAAGAAAAAACGAAACAGAAGAGAAAATACGTGAAAGAAAATGGAAGATATAAGGCAAACAAGATGCTTACTTTGAACTGGAAACAGAGAGCAGAAGTTTCATGGACACTATGGGTTAAATTGACGAGGACTAGCAGGAAGGCCAAGGCGGACAGGACTCAGGAGACGAACGAATAACAACTCAGAAGAGAGATTGTTAATAATATTTGTTATTCGGTTCAATTTATATTTATTTAATGAAAGTGGATGGGTCTTTCAACTCATAAAATTACTAAAAGGTACTTGTTTTCTGCCTGCTCTCCCCTCGCCCTTCATTGGACCTTTTGGTCTTTCTCCACTAACTTCCTAGGATTTGTGTCTAATTTTCCTTTTTTGTTTGAAAAATTAAAAAATATGCAAAAGGAGTATTTATATCTTCCAATTGTTTCCAGAAAAATGTAAGTTTTATTAAAGTTTGAACACGTAATTAAAAATGCATGATAAATATCCATACGCCAACGTGGTGCTAAGCTTTTCCTTTTAATAATATATATATATATATATATATCACAAGAATTTAAAAGTGAATATTTTGATGGAATGGATTGGATGGCCCTGATTGTAATTTAGTTATTATAAAAATGTGGGCTCATTTCACCAGAACCATCTAGGGTTGTGAGTTGTGACAGTTGACCGTTTTGCTGTCCACCATAAAGCTCACCGCTAAGCTCAACTTTTTTTCTTTCGGTGATGAGAAGAATAATCATATAAATACACGTAAATTTTTGTTAAGGGTAAGTTGATTTTTTTTCTCCGGGGAAAAAATCAACGTTAAAGCAAGACTGCTTGTATCATCGTCTTCCCCGTCACCGACACTTTATTTGAAGTTCTACTAAAATGTAAGGTTTGAAAAGATACGATAACATGCAACCTTATCTTCGTAGAAAAGTTATTTCTGGTAGACTCACGCATGATATGAGCTGCTTATATATATAATACAACCCTATCCGTACGTTCTCCTTAGTTACATTTGAAGAGTCTGTGGGTGGGCAAGTGGAATTGGAATGTTATAGATGGAGAAAATATTGTATGTTAATGACACGTGGGGTAAGAATAAGATCGTGGTACGGTTTTGGTTTTGATTGGATTTTATTTTAGAAAGACATCTAAATAAAAGGATTCTTCTTCTTGCACCGTCGGATTGAACGCGCAACGGCCTTCCATAATCTCTAAGAGCCACCGCAGAATCGTCGTGAACAAAACAATGTCCACAACTTTGGTCATTGTTTTCACCGATATTTTTTATTTTTTAAAAAAATCTATTGGACAGTAATAATATTATTCAGAAATTCACATACTAATCAAGTTTTAACTTGTCGAACAAACCCAAAGCTCTACTTGTAGTGAAAGATAGGAAACGGAGGGTCAAAAGGATCTTGGAAGCCGCCGCTTTAGTTTTCTATGCTTTTTCCATTTTTTTGACTATTACTCATCCAAATTACATGTAAACATACATTGCCAATATGCCATCACCTGCGGATAATTAAGAAAAGATTAGGGGTGCTCTTGTTAAGTAATGCTTACAAATGAGGTTCATGTTATGAGAAACCCAAGCCTGCTTTATTGGGCCAACATACTAACCTTTTCTAATATAGAAAATAACGAAGCGAAGCAACTGGACTTCGAAACCTTAGCTCAGGATCTGCCCTTGAGTTGAAAGTTTATATGCGTAGAGCTTTAGGACCTAGACTTCAAGTCCAACAACATTCGGAGTTTTGGACAAATTGTTCCAAATAATGGAGTGAACAAATGATTTATACTGCTTCCGTGCCGATCAAGCACCATTCAGCACTAACAAGGGGCACTAGGAATTTGGGGCTTTGGATGTGAGAATTTCGGATCATAAATCAAATTTTGGAATGTGTCAGCTCGCACTTGTTTATCAGTATTTGATCGTGTCCAATTAAAATTGGTAATTATAGTCAATTTTGATGTAAAAATAACAATAAATCGTCGTTAAAAGTTAGCTTTTGGCAACGATTTCAAACTCATTACCAAAAGTCTAACTTTTCGCTATGTTTTGCCAAATCATCACTATATGTGAATTGTCGCAAAAGGCCGACTTTTTGCGATGGTTTAACAATTTTGTTGTCAAACGTTAAGCCTTTGGTGATGACTCTCGTAATTATCGCTAAAAGTTAGACTTTTGGCCACGAATATTAATGTTAAAAAGATAAAATTTAATTGTTAGTGTGGTTAATAATCTTAAGGAAATAGTATAACGAATCTAAATTCGAACATGTGCATACTTGATTGAACATACATAGTAATTAGAATGGATGACTGTTTTAAAACAACCGATTTTCCTAATCCTATGCCGACCATCGAGACATTGCCACCGACTCTATTTTCATCTATGTTCTTTTGAAAATTTGAGGAAACTTTACACATCATATAGTATATACAATCAAACTTTCATTTGATAGCTTTCTTAATAGAAATGAGATATAGATAAGTAAGAAAAAGTGGTAATTCGGGGTGATACTAAAAATCTTGAAGAAGAAAATCGACTATTAAAGGTAAGCAATCATTAGTTTTTGATGAGGAGATTTGTTGTTCATCAATTTGTTATTCATTAGGGAGAATTTTGTCACCTTCCCCTCAGCGGAGCTCATTTCCACCATCAGAAACTACTCACTATGTCGACATTCCACGATGAATTAATGTTAACGGTTTTATTCTAAAAAGTCAACTTAGCATAAAATTCATTATGTTTAATTAAATTATTTTGGTAATCAAATCCCATAAATTCTCAGGGGTGGAATGAACTGATCCAAAATTGAATAGAACTTTACCATACAAATCCAACCAACAAAAAGAAAAGGTCATTCCTCAAAAGCGAAAAATCAACCTTCCAGAAGTTAAATACTCTCGTAAACCTTTCATCAAACAGTTAGTAGGCTTTCCTCAAAGAAGTGTTAAAGGTGGTAAATAAAACGTCAACTCATATGTAGCCAACAAAGAAAGACAATTGACCATCTTCCAAACTGGAACACAAACAAAGTTTAGAACAGTATAAGAAGAACACAAAATCGACATAAACTCCAAAACGTAGTAGAAAAAAAAGCACAAAAAAATTAGAGTTCTTAAAAACAAAAAAGAAAAACAGTACCAACATGGGACACGACGCTCGTTTGTCGGTGACAACCACAATATAGGAGACAACAATCATAGAAGAGACGACGATTCTTTGGAAACACGATGGCTAACACGAAAACGAAGAAAGTTTCATTTTTGTGTTAATAACCTAGTAGAAAATAATATCATTTGTTGTTAAGTAAAACGATGTCGTTTTCTATTAATTCGAAAGAAATATACTATTAGGCAATGAATTAGATAATCGTCGGCAAATGGTGGCCCATTATCATTTGACTTGACCTTTGGCTCCGAAATTATATAAAATATAATTTTTTATAACAAAACCAAATTTATATATAATAAATACATAATTATGTTTAAATAGACTAATATATTACTTAAGTAATATATGAGAAAATTTATCTATTATCTATGCATTCATAAATCATTATACTAGTTACAACTATTATGTATGCATTCATATAAAATTATATTAATTACCATATATAATTATATTTACTACAATATAATTAAAAATAATTGCAATATAGTAAAAAATAGAAATGAATATTTCATATTAATACCATTTTATTAAAAATCAAATTTAATATTATGGACAATGACTGTAAATCTAAAAATAAATTTAGTTAACAACAATGTCATTTCTTGCAATTTATAAAACTAAAAACACAAAATTAATTTATATTACATTAATTTGTACTTTTTATTAATCACTTTTA
>JANZXV010000004.1:7849371-7861716 GCA_027576455.1 Erythroxylum roigii | reverse complement strand
TTTAACCTAGGAGTTCCGATGGGATCCGATGCATTAGGCCATGAAAAACGCGTCTTTAAGGGAGAGGTATCCGTATCCTTATAAGATGTACTTCGTTTCTCTCTCCAATTGACGTGGGATCTCACACTCTTTCACCCCCTTAGGGCCCAACTCTTTTTGGGTTCCAGTCTAGCTGGCTCAACGGTTCGGGTACCGGCTCTGATACCACTTGTAACATCCCAGATCACCCGCTCACAGATATTATCCGATTTGGGCCATGGCCTAGCCAAGCTCTCTCGGTTTTGGTTTTCCCGAGGCCTTCTCAGGAGGTCACCCATCCTAGAACTACTCTCACCTAAGTACATTTAACCTTGGAGTTTCGATGGGATCCGGTGTATTAAGCCATGAAAAATGCGTCTGTAAGGGAGAGGTATCCGTACCTTTATAAGACGTACTTCGTTCCCCTTTCTAACTGATGTGGGATCGGCCAAAGCCCAAAGCGGACAATATCTGTGAACGGGTGACCTTGGATGTTACAAGTGGTATCAGAGCCGGTATCTGAATCGTTTGTTAGCTAGGCTGGACCCCAAAGAGGGCTGGGCCCTAAGGGGGGTGGAAAAATGTGAGATCCCATATCGGTTAGAGAGGGGAACGAAGTACACCTTATAAGGATACGAATATCTCTCCCTTAAAGACACATTTTTATGGCCTAATGCACCGGATCCCATTGAAACTCTGAGGTTAAATATGCTTGGGTGAGAGTAGTTCTAGGATGGGTGACCTCCTGGAAAGGTTTCGGGAAAAGCAAAATCGTGAGGGCTTGGTTGGGCCAAGACTCAAAGTGGACAATATCTATAAACGGATGATTTGAGATGTTATAGTGACAATTTTAACGACGAATATAAGTCATCGGGAATTACTGTTAGTAACAATTTTGTGACATTTATTTTGTCGCTAAATGTGCCTTCTGTTGTGATGTGCATTCAAACTCTATAAATTTGTTTAAATCTATTAATTTATACAAAAATAATTGCAGGTGCCAATTGTACATAATTCTACATAATTCTACGCCTCCATTCACACAAATATTTCATGAAATTAGAATGAAGCATATACAAATTGCAAAATATTTTCAAAGTTTTAAGCATATTGTTGAAAAACACATGTTAGGTAATTTAAATTTTGAAAAGTAAATATTATTTAAATGTAAAAAGATAAACATACTTAAAATTTTAATATTAATAAGACCAAAATATAATGATATATAGTAAGTAGTACAAGATTTTAATTAAAACTTTAAAAATTCTTACAAACAGAAAAATAAATAAGTTTCAAGCTAATGCCATCGAAAAGGAAAAGAAATGATATCATTTAACATAACTTGACAACAATAAATTTATAATACAAGTTTAGGGTTTATTTCATGAATTTCAAAACTTGAAGTGTTGCATAAATTCTAGATAAAATTGAAGACAATTATTTTCCTTTTTCATGAACATTATAATTAAAACAATTGTCAATTCTAATGAGACATTTTTTAATTTCCTTATCGAAACTATGAAGTAAGATCCTATAAACCCCAGGTTTACAAATATATGATCTTATGCAGGTAATTGTTAGCACTGAGCAAGCCCTTTTGAAATTCTGAGCTCTCTTTACGCTCCTATGTATCCCTAATTACCGTGTTTTTGCCTCAGTTGTGAGCTTCTCTTTGGTTGCTTGTGTAACCGTAAGTACTATAGTTCCGATTAAAAAAGCACATAAAAGAGTAAATGTACGTTTATGGATTGAAGATGCTAAAGTTAACCAAATACTAAAATCCCAAGAATGGGAGCATATAAAGGACAAATAAAGAACAGAAAAAGTTGTATTCCAAAAGCAGGAAAAATAATTAAACATACTATGTTGGTCTAAAGAACACCCTAAACAGTCCGCAACTAGACACAATGGGAGATGTTTCTGTACTTCTTAAAGAGTAGACTTTCTAGGATTGGTCTTGTAAAAGTGCTCAAGATGCAGAAAATCAGATCACATCAGCTAAGATGCCCACTAGTGCGCAGGAGTAGGAGGGAATATGATCAAGAGTTGGAATAATCTTGTGAAAAGGAAGAAATACAGAATTTCTGACTTTGTTAAGGTTTCTCCAAATCACTTTCAGGGATTAATTCCTAAATCCACTTGTTAATTAAGTAATTACGAGCGCTAATGTCCAAGACTGATGATTAAAGTTATACTAGTCACAACGACAGCAGCTCCTATAGCCTAAATTCCTTTCCATTCCAGGTCAGGTTAGGATATTATGAAAATGTAAAAAGCAAATTAAGCAAGTCCTTTGGCAACTTTAAGTGCAGAATTGTCTTGAAAGTGAGGTCATGAAACCCATAAGTATGTTCTTCCTCTTCTCTTAGTTGCTTTGTTTTACTTTTCTTATGCATCATGTGATCATGATGGTAACTAGCTAATTAGTAAATGTTTAATAAGCATGGACCACAAATCATGTTCTTTGAACAGTACATTATTCACGCTACGAGCTCTGGCTAATTGATGAGCAACTTTCCCGATTAGAGATAAATATTGAACAGATATCAAGATGCGTTTGATATATATAAAAGGAAGTGACTGGAATTGTTCATGGATTTGGTAATTTTTAACTACAGGCAATTTATATACAATCTAGCATGTGAGTTGTAGATGAGTTTCATACAATTCCATCTCATACAAGTGTTCTTTTTCACCACCCAATTTCCAGCCAAAGGCTTTTAATTTACGTACGGCAGGTATTCCTCCATTGTTTGCTTCAATTTTTACATATTATGAAAGTGTATTTGGTTTCTTCTATTCCCTAGAAGTCAAATTTTTTCTTTCATATTTCGGATAAGGGTGAAGTTTTTGGTGTCTGTATATGAAGAGAAAGGCTGGTTTAGAGCGCATGTCTGAGATTTTTGTTATATAGTTTATCACTAACAATTCTTATAGGTTTAAACACTTTTCTTTCAATTTTCTTTTCTCTTAATCAAGAAAACAGTTGTGAAATATCTAATTAATCTAGTCATTATATAAGTGAACAGAGTACGAAGTTATGCAACAAAATATAGAGCATCTAGGCATAGTTTTTCTAATCAAGATGCTACTTTGGCAATTAACCTAATATCGAATATATAATACAATTAATACAATCCCAACCTATAGATAATTATCTCCAATTATTTTGTGTAAGCGAATCTATTCACACTATGTTTACGTATATGTTTATGTTTATGTTTATGTTTATGTTACCAAAAGATTCTTCACATCAGCTTCAATTAAGATATAATTTATATTTCTTAAATTAATTATATTTACAGGGTGTTGATAGTTTAATAATATAAATGATCGTACGATACTTTTTAGAAAAGTTACGAAGGAAATATTTATCTTATACACATAAATCAGTTAGTGACAAATATAGATATGACATGATTCATAACTCTTAATCTTACATATATAATTTAATTCTTAAACTTATGTATATAATTTTTATAGGTTTTGAAACCTAGATACAAAACTCTTACCTCATAAAGAAGTAAGAAGCGAAAATTATTTGTATATGTAAAGAGTGGCACAATCCATGTACAAATGAATTGCCAAAGTAGGTAATCCACAATTAGGGTTTGCAATGTTCAACGAATCCATTATTTTTAGCTCTTGGTTTGCATCTATGTACACACAAGTAGATGCACTCGTGCATATTTATTGACCACATCATGTCATTAACAACATAATTTAAGATACTTGGTTCCAACTTATCGAGGGCATTAATAAAGATTGAATTCCTAATTAAGGGAGTGGTGGGGACCTTGTTGCCTATAATTGATAAGTTTCGAGTCATTTTCTCAAAACGATATAGGGCCAGAAATCGCTGCACCAAGCCTAAGAGATTAGTGTACAATAAAGTAGAATTAACTAAGAAAAAGACCTAACTAGTACCAAAAAGGAGCTTGCCCGCCATAGTGTTCCGCTGACCAGTTCTTCAGTGCTTTGAGCCACGTCATGTCGCATACCATCAACATGCATCCGTTGATGGTCAACATATATACACATAGACTGTCTTATTGCTGTATCTATAGTTGGTTCCTATATAATCAGGGGGTTAGCTGCTAAGTAAGCAACTTGTCTGTGTTTAACAGGCTATATCTGAATTTTCCTCTACCACTTGTTACTAAGCAATGGTTGACAACCTTGGCAATAATAGAGATAGAGATCAGTGCCAAAAGTACGAATTTGGAGAGACGAGATGTGGTTCAGTTGATGTCGAGGATGCTAATGGCATCATCAGAGAACAAGACAGGTTGCTTCCAATTGCTAATGTTGGAAGAATCATGAAGCAGATTCTACCTCCAAACGCTAAAATCTCCAAAGAAGCTAAAGAAACTATGCAGGAATGTGTGTCTGAGTTCATAAGTTTTGTTACAGGAGAAGCATCAGACAAGTGTCATAAAGAGAAGCGAAAAACTGTTAATGGGGATGATATTTGCTTTGCTCTTGCCAGTCTAGGGTTTGATGACTATGCTGAGCCATTGAAGAGGTACCTGCACAAATACAGAGAAGTGGAGGGGGAGAAAGCCAGCAGCCAAAATAAGACGAACCAAAGCGAAGAGAAAGATGACTCATCGAATTATAAAGCTGAACCTCCGAGGAAATCCTCAGTTCCTTTGAAGACTTCTGCCAGTGCTAGAGCCAATGCTCCGTTTTCAGATCTATATTGAGCTCAGAAAGTCTCAAATTAATCTAATTAACGCTTGTCATACTTTGAGAAGGTTATCTTTCTGATTTCTTTAATATGACCAGTATTACTTTCCTCCTCAACCCCTCTTTAGGTTTTGCCTTTTGATCTTGTATAACATGAAGAATTTCTGTGTTTGTTGGTGTCTTCTAGTTAGAGTAATGTGAACTGTTGTAATTTTTCCTTGGCATGGGATTGGAAGTTCTCTTAATTGCTGTTAAATAGATTCCTTTTGGTCTGAATACCCAATTTGATGGCAGTAATAAGATGAACAGCCAATTAGTGGTTCTTTCTCTTTTCTTTTTCCTTTTAACTATGGATCCTTCAAATTTGTTGACAATCAGGCTTGTAGAGTATGGGAAGACTAGATGCACTCTCTGGATGCTTTTCAACCTCCCTCAATTGAGACTAATCAATGGTTTTGATCTAGCATAGTTGGTTCTTTAAAGATATTGGATGTTTAATTAGGGTTTCGAAGAACATATTCATTATCTTTAGATTTTCTAAATCTTTTGTTCTTTTGGATTTGTGTTTAAGCATGTCCTCGTCAGTTTGATATATTTCTTTGAGATCCTAAGGACTGAGGCTGAGTTTAATACCCAAAATAAGAACGTCTGCAAATGTATCATAGAAGTGAGTGTCTCAATACTATGTGTAGGGGGAACAGAACGAAAAGAACTACGCTTAAGATAAATTACATGCCTTCTCGATTCTATTGGATATAAAGTTCGAATCAATGTAGAACTGTCGTATTAATTAGTCATTTGGACACTCATAAAACTCTATTCCCTCTAAAAACTTAGCTGGGATATACAGTAAACATTATAACTAAGAACTTTACAATGGGCTTCATAAGCAAGTGTGTTATCCCAAAATGAATTGGACTCCTCTTTAGGTTATCAATTGTATTTGAGGGAAATTATCTGAGATGAGCTTACATTTTTGGCTTTTGTCGAAGATACAAACAAAATTTATATGATAATAACGTTGAAATCTATTCTTTTCTTTCGTTTTTTAAATGTAAGTTCGCAACTTTATAAGTTTTGCCTAAACATTTTTAGAAAGACCATTCCATTTAGACTTATTATAGTTTGCTATAATTACAAGCATACTCATCACTTATAATTATCATAGTAACTTGCAAATTATCATGTCACTTACAATCCACTATTTAAGATCTTTTCTGAAGCAATATCAGCCTCCTATATGTATAGATTTCTAACTACTTACCTCTACTTTAAATTAAAAACTTGCAAGAATTAGGAAATCATTATTAGTATGATCTCTTTGTTAAGTGACCGTTTCACCACAAGTGTGAGGCCAATTTAATTGGTTTTATATATTCACTAACACACCTCCTCAAGTGAAAGCCCTTTGGGCTTGAAACTTACAAAGGCTCAATCTACCTTGTGATGAATGATAAGTGGGTGGTAGGATTTGAACTCATGACCACTTAGTCATAAAGGCTCTAATACCATGTTAAGTGACCGTTTCACCACAACAGCTTAAACTGTTGTGTGAAGCTAACTTAATTAGTTTTATATATTCACTAACAGGTCATAAAGGTTCTGATACCAAGTTAAATGACCGTTTCACTATAATAACTTAAACTGTTGTGTGTTGAATTTTTTAAATATGGGCAGAGTGTAGAGTCCACTAATAAGAATTGGGCTTGGGTCAACCATTGTCCAAATAACTAGAACTAGTTGTTTAGATAGTTGATCATTGCCACTTATAAACCTTTTAATATTTTCATATCTAGGAAATATAAGACACTCTAACACTCCCCCTCAAGTGCAACTAGAGCTGGACATCCAGTTGTCACTTGAAATATAAGCAATGATAACCGGACTGGGCCGCTGGGACTAGACATCCAGACGGACAATCGAGAAATTAAGAATCTGGGCCAAACCTGCTCTGATACTATGTTAAGTGACCGTTTCACCACAATAACTTAAGCTGTTGTGTGAGGCCAACTTAATTGGTTTTATATATTCACTAACACTCTTATTCTGTTACCCCAAAATTAGCATGCTTTTTAGACATTATTATTCTCTCCTTTCGACTCCAAAAAAGTAAAAATTAATTCTTTAAAAAACAAAAATTTGCATTTACAACCACCCGTAGCTCATTCAAGTTAAGAGTCGAACCACATCATAATGGGAAATGGTGGGTGACTTTTTAAAAAAATTTCAATTTATTCTCTAAGTTTTTAAAATTTTCAATTTTGTAACCAAAACTTTTTAAAAATATTAAAAATTCATTTTTAAATGATTATTTTTAATAATATGGCATGTTTACTAAATACCACGTGAATGTCTAACTATTAAACACATTAACAAAAGCTACCATTTTGAACTAAATTGTTAAGATTTTAAAAGATTAGTCATTTAATTGAAAATTTTAAAAATTTGAATACCAAATTACAAAACCAAGAAATTGAGCAATTTAAAATAAGTTATTCAATGTGTTGTGATGTAATATAGCAATTAGATACTGAGCCTATAGACACAACATTACTAACATATGGATTAACTTCAGGATGTTGAGGTAGATAAGTAGGAGGATAAGTTTCATAAACAGTATTAGACTGTTCAGCTTGCATGTCAGAAGGATGCATGGAAGCCCCAGCCAGACCCTGGGACCGTAGTTTTTCTTGGCTCTACATAATCTTAGTTTTTGGAGAAAAGTCATACCAGATCTGTGGGTCATTTTGTCATTTTCTTAAAAGATGTGTTTGGACTTTGGATGATTTGAATCACCTTCGTACAAGTGAGGATGTCCCGCTGGTAAGTAATTAAGTTGTTTACGACTAGGAAGTTTGTAAATGTTGAATCCACAAACGGACACAAGGCTCTAGAGAGATTATTTTCTATGTTTCTAGGGAAATTCTTGTTTACATGTTGGCACGTTGCTGGGAATGAAAGTCTTTTCTCCCTTCAAAGTTGCTACTTGGGTTGCATATCCCAACAACAATCCAAAAGCCGAAAAGTTTAGCTAATACAATGTGTGGAGTTTTGGTTGGATGACTAAAATCAACCTTATTGCTTAGTTCTTTCAGTACAAAATGTTCAGTCTTACCATGGTCATTATACGTGGAACCTTGATCATACGATAGCCGTTAAATCATAAGCAAAAAAGGAAAAGTAGCTTGGCAAAGGCTACAAACCCTCAGAGAGTGCATGTGGAACATGAGTTCTTGACATTTAGCAGTGATTGTCCTCACAGAAGTCGAGCCAATTGTGCCCTACCGCACACCCGAGGTCACGTGTCAACACTTTAACACCCATTCATTAGGGGTCTGGTGAAGGTCTCTTTACGTCCTGCTTTTTATATTTTTTTCGATCTCGTACTCATATAAAGAGGGAGGTAAAGATGAAATTTTTGACGCCCCTTTCAAGATTAAGGTTAATTGCAACCCTAGCTAAATTATCTTGCATATATCCCACATATTACAACTAAATTATTTTGTACATTTCATTCATATCACAAGTAAATTATTTTATTTATATTTGTTGTATATTATTTTGTATATCTCATATACCAATTTTGTCTATAAATAAAAAAAGGTCAAACACTCTGTTTCTAATTTTTGCAATATTAAAGTCACTCTAATTAAATCCTTTTTTTAATCATTTTTTGTGAATGTAATATGAAAATCGTAGAGGGTAGTAGTTTCGCAAACTTTTTGATTTGACCGTAGTTACTTGTAAAGTTCTGCCACAGTTACTTGTAACTGTATCTGTCGGTTACTAGATATAAAGTAACTGTATCAGCAACTGTTAATTTTTTTGTACCAAAAAAATAGAAAAATATATACGAAATTAAACAGGTCAATACCAAAATTTGGTAACGTAGTTCGACACACCTTGCCTACATCTACGGGGCCCTCACCTAGCTTAATACTTTCACTGAAGTACATTAGATTTACCCAAGGCTTTACTAAGCCGACACCACTCAACCCTTAACACTATCTCTCAATATCAGTTCCCGTGAAAGATTTTCACACCCAATATTACAACCGCCTCATATTAACCTCAACAGAGGATTTTTCTAAACAACTTTTAATAGAAGAAAATTAAACAAATAACTCAAGTAATCAATCAACTAAGAACATACACTTGAGATAAAAGAGAACAACAACTTTCTGAAAGTTTTAGCTCCACTGAAATAAATCTAGAAGTCGTCGTAACAACAATGAGTTGATTTACGAATAACTCAGAATCAAGTCATGCCTGCACACATAACCCATAATCCAAAACAGTAACTCAAGATAAAGTGTAACACTCTCACAGACAATCTTGGGTTAAACAAGAAACTCAATAGGAACCCAGCTCACACAAACGTTGCTACACCACCACCAAAAGCACTAAAGATTACCGTCAATTAATTCAACAAAGACCCCACGACAAAGACCCAAAAATCATACAAAAACCTTTGGCCACACATCTGAAAATTTCGGCAGTAAACGTTAACTATCTCACACATAAACCTTTGGCCACACATCCCAAAAATCAGCAGTGCTCCACTTTACATCACCCACGTAATCCATCATATTTCTTGTCAAGAATCACAACTAGAAGATTATCACCAATAGCTTTTTGAATCTAAGTCATTATCTAATTAATATCTTACATGTCCAATTAATAAATATGTTTCCAAAACTAAATAAAAAGATATATACTATATATCTTAACAATCTCCCCCTTTTTGGCATTGTTTGTCACATAGTCAAAACTCCCCCTAAATAAGTAATTGGACATATAACCATCAAATGCACAAATCCATTCTACCCTTTGGGACAAAAAGATGCTAAAAAGCACAACGAATAGTCACACATATACCTTGAAATCTTCCTCTGAATAGAACATTCATCATAAACAATTTGATGTCTCCCCCTTAGGATAGAACATTGTCAAAACTAAGAATGCCTTTAACATAATCAATCTTAAACATAAAAATCAGTAGTAGGTTCAGCGAAAGAATTATAAGCACATCAAGATGACAATTTACTACCAGTTAATACACATACCAACATATCATTACTTACTTTACTTCCATCTTCATAAGACTAATCAAATTCATAAACCTAAGCAAATAAAGATGAGTGTTGCCAGTGTAGTGAGAGAGAGAATACCTAAGAGAGAGACCCACACTGATGAGAGTGCTGAACAGTCTTTTGTGGAGTCAAATAGACGTCACAATGCAAACTACTAAAATGATGGGATGACAATGGCAACATAAAAACTAAGAACTAAAAAAAACAAAACTTTTTTTTACATTTCATTTTTTCTAAACAAAAAAAAAATACTTCAAAAATGTAAAGTTGACAGTCCTTGTTTTATCCTTTCTCTGAACAGTTTCTTCACAAGTAGTAACTAACTGCGAATTTAGACAATTTCTTAATTTCTTTCCCAATGTCTTTGTGCCTGTAATTGACCCTTTTGTAGTCAAGTGTGCTTCGGTGCCATGGGCTGCTGCTGGAAATTTAATGGAGAGTGTCTAAATTTTCAGTTTTGACCCCTTTAAAACATCATTTGTAACATCTTGTAGCATCTTGGCCTTATGTACTCGATAACTCCGTAAAAATAATATGTACGTACAAACTTTCGATTCTTCCTTAAATTTTCTTCTTGGACAGATCTAGATATGTCATCTTTCTCATCATTCACCTTGGAACAGTCACCTTTGTAGCCAATGCCTTGAAGATCTCCTTTAACCTTACCGACTTTCATTAACTTTTCTAAAATTTCTGTACCTCCATTCAACATCCTCAATCCCTTTTCGGTACTTACTAGTTTCAGTCTAGCTTCACCAAGCTCATCTAAAGTTGACATCAATTTCTTCTCCAAATCTTGAATAGTATTCTTCATAGAGGTTTTCTTCCTTCAACCCTTCATTCTTCCTACATGTTTTCACCCATTTTTTGTACATTAATTCGTAAGCCTCGTAAATGTTCTCCTTTTAACATTTGAACCATTTTCATCACCGTCATAATCTAAGATCAAGCCTTGAGCTGATTGGTCTGCATTTATATTGATATTTTCCGATTTACTCTCTTTTTCATCTTCAGTTACTTCCTTCTCAGTTGCTGTTAAGCAAGTAATTGGGCCTCTTCTATACAAAATAACTAACACATCACTATTCATAACTTCTTCTTCACTTCCATATTCACTTATGGGTTCGTTATCACTTTAAGTGCTCAGATAGGATTTTCCTTTTCTCTTCTTCAAGATGTTAGCACACTCCGCTTGAACATTTCCGAAGCCTTGACACTCATGGCATTGAATTCTCTTTACCTTTCTTTCTCCCTTTTTAGTTTTTACTTGTTGTTTGAACTTGTTGCTCGATGAGGTCCTGCATTTTTGCCTAAACTCGAGTCTGTCCTTTTTCACTCTCTTTAGCCACTTACTGAACTCTCGTGTTAATAGCTCCATATCCTCATTCTCGTCAGGTTCATCTTCTACATCATTCATACCTTTTCCAATTTCAACCTGTAGTTCCAATCCTTTGCTTCTTTCTTGTTTACCCCTTAAAAGATTCATTTCGAAATTAGTAAGAATTCCAATTACCTTTTTCAATGACAGATCATTAATGTTGTGGCCCTCTTCTATTGCTGCAATTTTCAGAATAAATCTCGGAGGTAATGATCTCAACGTCTTCTTAACTAGTTTCAGATTGGAATATTTCTTCCCGAGTTGATGTGCCTAATTTGTTATATCTTGCAATCTTTCATGAAAGTCTCCAATAGTCTCATTTTCATCCATCTTCAGTTCTTCAAACTTCACAGATAACATCTGTAGTTTTGACGTTATCATATATTTGGACCCTTCACGAATAATTTGCAAAGTATCCTACGCTTCTTTAGTCGATTCACAGGCAGATATCATTGAGAAGCATCCTTCATCAACAACACTAAAAATTGCTTGCAATGTTTGTAAGTTTTCAAGTGCTCTTTCTTCTTTGGCTCTTGTTTATTCAGATGGATTTTTTAGAGCTGTCTCTCCCTTATCGTTAGTAATCATCGGATGTGTCTGGCTATTCCGCACCAACTTGCTAACAAATTCTGACTCGGTGAACTTGCTCTGATACCAATTGAAAAATCATAGAGGGTAGTAGTTTCACAAACTTTTTGATTTGATCGCAGTTACTTGTAAGGTTCTACTGCAGTTACTTATCTGTCGATTACTAGATATAACGTAATTGTATCAGCAACTGTTAATTTTTCTGTACCAAACGAAAATAGAAAAATAAATACGAAATTAAATAGATCAACACCAAAATTTGGTAACGTAGTTCGGCATACCTTGCCTACATCTGTGAAGCCCTCACCTAGCTTAATTGTTGGGACTCGTTACCGAAACCCAACCTCTAACCGTAATCACTTCAATTTCCTAACACAAATCGAATCGAAAAACATATGAAGGCGAAACAAACTGAAGATATCGAATCAACGAATCGAATCGAACTCAAATTCGATTCGGAAACACAAGGCGAAAGAAATCGAAAACGAATCGAATTCGATATGAACGGAAACCACTTTCCGAAACACAAATCGGATCGAATGATTTACTAAATCGAAGGAATCAAAGAATCGAAGCAAG
>JANZXV010000004.1:7831071-7841129 GCA_027576455.1 Erythroxylum roigii | reverse complement strand
AAATTGGTGATGTGTATTTTGATTGTAAATGAAGCTATTCGAACATTTATTTTGCTTAGTTATGATATTGCAAAATTGAGGATTTCCTCTTTGTGTATAATTATGTCATTTTATAAGTTGAGTATTATGTTTATGAAAATGGGTTGTGTGTGTATGCTTATGATTCCTTGTTGAGATTGCAAATCGTTATTAGCGTTAGAATAGCTTGTCGGAGATGGAAGGCTTGTGTGCTTTATGAGTTAATTGAGTTGAGGTTTGGGAGTTGGTGCATGTAGATTGGTATTTGAATGGTTAGGGAATTGGAATGTGAATTATGTATGGATGATGAGTTGAGACTTGAGAAGTTTATGTTGTATGATTATGTTCCTTTTAAGTTTGAGTATGATGCATGGGGTTATCCTTGATGGAGATATCATCTTGTTGCTAGTGTTAGAAGAATGTATTGTAATTGAGAAGAATGTGAGTGATGAATCTTTGAAGTTAAATTTCAATGATGTTTGGTGTTGTTAGATGTGTTTGGAGTGGTTTTTATGGTGTTAGAGAAGGGTTTGAGGTATGGAAATGATAGGAGGGGTTTAGGAGCTTTGGAAGAGGGCTTGGAGGGTGAAAATTGGTGTTTCCCGAATGTCACACGGTCAGCCCGTGTGATTTCACACGGCACGTGTGAATCCAGTCCCTGTGCACCATTTCCACCCGTAGCTCACACGGGCAGACCGTGTGATTTCACACGGCCCGTGTCTTTTGACCCCCTTAACGTCCGAATTTAAATTTTTGGTATTCATGAAAGTTTTAGCCCTAGATGTCGTACTTCCAACCGTCGAAGAATGAAGTCAATCCGACATCTAGAAAGAAAGTTATGGCGTTGTTACCAATGTATGTTCAATAGGAATCAGGATATGAACGCGTTGTATTAGTTGGGCCATATCTCCTTCGTCCGACCTCCGATTGAGGCGATTCTTGTGGCGTTAGCTTTCTAACATATTTTCTTACCTTCCCTTAAAATATCATGGTCATTGGTTTCGAATTCAAGAAGTTTGATCTATCGAAAGTGAGTGGTCGGGTTGGAGAGCTTAATCAGGTTATGAACCTACTTTGGATTTTTAAGCATATCTCGAGATATAGAGCTTCGATTTAGGTGATTCTTGGTTCTACATAAACTAGAGACCGAGAGCTACCATTTTCAAATGTTAATTGTAATTTTTGTGATCTTTGTTTTGTGGGCTCGCCTTTAGGGCTTGAGATGTTAGATTATATTTTTGTGCTTCGATTCCGAATTGATCGTTGGGCTTCGGAAACGGGGCCCAACACTTTTTTCTTCTAAAAGTGATGCATAATCCTTCTCTTCCATATATGCATTTGTAAATACGTTGTAAACATTTGAAGTCTTCACTTGAGTGGAAGTTTCTCCTATATTTTGCCTTTCACCATGATGGAACCAATTTGTATATGTAGGATCCATTCCTTGTATAATCAGATGCTCATAAACAAGTTATACTTCTTGATGACTTAACTTGCGACAATCTATACAAGGGCATAAAATCTTCTTTTAGTTCCCTGCATTATTTTTAGCCATCTTTACAAAATTCCAGGCACCTTGCATGTATGCATCTGTAGTTTTATTAAATAACAAAAAATAAGAAAATACGTAAAACCATGTCAAGGATATTCGTTATTACTTCATAACCTTAAACGTGTGTACTTTTTTCTTTTCCTTACCTACTAAGATGTACCCAATCCTTGTCCATCGTCATCTTCTTAGATCAATCACAACTTTATGCTAGAGAAATTCAACATACGCATAAGCAAATGGTTTAATCAGTACAAAATAAAATTAAATATTTAAATGACTAGTAAAAAACTAAAGAGCATGTGAAAGCTTTTACTTAATGTTCTGTTTTATCTATTATTATTAGCCAAACAAAATTGAGAACACATTAAAGGTAGCAAGAGAGATAGAGGGAGGGGAAGATCCTCATTATATCACTGTTCAAGATTTTTAGTTAGTTACAAATTTTTTCCTTTTGTTTCTAATAATTTTGCTAAAAAGAATGAGATAAAAAAACTTACCGGTTTTCTTCAAGATCACCTACTTCCATATTGCTTCTAGTCTTAAACTCTCCTTTGATTCCCCTTATTTTTTGTGTGTGGATTTAATTTCTTCGATGTTACACAGAGAAAGGGAAATAGCGAATTGGGAGAGAAAGGAGGTATCTTGGCATAATGGAAAAGTTTAATCGTAATTACATTTAATTTTGAAGTCATAAGCTAAAAAAGATATTTTAAAGTAAAATACATTACTAAATAGGAATCTAAATAGAGAAGGAAAACTAAATATGAATCCTAAATAAAGAAGGAAATATATAAAAACAAATAAACATTGAAATCGTATTTTTATTAGGACTCTGTACAACATATCTTGACCAAGCCGTCTCTAGTCTCTTCTTCTCACATTAGAATATATCCTAATACAATAAAAATACAATGATGAATCATACTACTAAACCATTAAAGATTGTGCTCTCATTCATTATATACGCTAAGTTCATAGGTTGGTCATATTTGATTACTTAATAATGTCACCTACATAGGAATTTATTAAAAAAATTCAAATTATAATAATCTTTAATTAGAAACTAATTATTTTTTCCTTTATATTGAAATTTTAGTATAATATGATATATTGGTAAAGACAATATATCAAATTAGTCACGTTATATATGACTTTATGCAATAATTAGTACTAAGTGAGTTAAACAATTGATCTTAAAATGCATAATTTTAGATCAAATGCACATAGAAACTTTGAATGTATATATGCTAAAACTAAACTTTCTATCAGTGTTTAGAATTCCGTTCCGACTAAGCAAGTTAAATAATTGAGCTTAAAATGCATAATTTTAGATCAAATGCACATAGAAACTTTGAATGTATATATGCTAAAACTAAACTTTTTATCAGTGTTTAGAATTCTGCTCTATACCGATTGGTACCAATCAGTACGGCGATACTTAAATTTTGGTACCGGGTTTGAATACCGGTCGGTACCAGCCGGTAGCTGTCAGTATGCACAATACTGTCTAAATACCGGCCGATACTGGAAAATTTGAGACAAGTGGATCAATTTGGGCTGTGATCCAACTAGCTCTCCTCCAATAGGCTTAACTAGCTTCATCCTCTCCATAAGTTAGCCCACATGCGCATAAAGAGCTTCCTTAAATCTCTCGGTCCTAACTCTAGACATAGGTCTAACTGGAATGAAAAGCTCGCCTCCGTCACGCATGCCATCTGTGTGGTGATCCTTAATCCTGCTCACATCACTTACCTATGATGAACAAAGATGACAAGACTATTTGTAGCATTTGTCAAAAGGGAAAACAAATGAGGAGTAAAGTTGCAGTTCGTTTCTATATAACAATTGAGAAGCAACTAGCTAATATTTTTACAAAACCTCTTGACTCTATGAGGTTTGAACTCCTTCATGGGGCCTTAGGACTTTATGTTTTACAACTTTGAAGCTTATTAAAGTTAAAACAAAAAACAAAAAAATCGAAAGTCTGAAGTTGAAGAGATTCAATATGTATTATTTCAAGTTATTGAGGAATCATCCTTTTAAAACTTTTCCTTTAATTTTGAAGATTCTAATGTTGTTCATAATGAGTCACCACCACCAGCTGTTTTGATCCATATGTTGTTCCTTCCTCATCCGGAGGCTGAGTGAAATTACTAGCTTTGAAGTTAGTTCGGATGCCTCACCATCAGTATCCTGTTCGTTTCTCAATAGAGCAAGTTTTGTCCCCCAAATTTTACTCCTTGGTAGCCCAACAATGATGGGATACTTTCGCTTTAACCAGGTTTGTTCTCGATCATCCGATTAATTTAACTAAGTATAAACAATTTAATTTGGAGGCTTTGTTGACTGAGAGGAGTTTGTTACATGCTGCTTTATTGCCATAACATTTTGATGCTGAGTTGGTACGATAATTTTATTATAATTTGGATGAAAGTCTGTTGGATGATAAAGCTTTATGCTTCATATGGTTTACATGAAGGGGAGATTGATTAAGTTTGACTCTGATTTATTGAATGCATTTTTGGGTTTGTGAATTTAATTGGGGATCGATCTTATGAGGATGGATTTGATGCAAGTAATGATACGCTGGCAAGTGTATTGACTGGCAGTAAATTATTTTCTTGGCCTTCTGTTGCTGCACTACGTGCTTATGATCTATCATAGAAATATTGTTCTTTTTAAACTTTTGCTCACTAATTGGATGCCCAGCATGCATACTGTAACAGTTTATCATGCTCAGGCCAAAATTGTGTACGCGATCGATACTAAGGTCAATATAAATCTGGGGAGATTGATTATTGAGGTTATGAATGTGGGTTTTGGTAAACAACTAACATTATTGGTTTTTCCTCGTTTAATCACTCATTTTTTGCATGCACACGGTATCTCTCGTGTTGATTTGGTGGTACTTAAGCCTATG
Organism: Erythroxylum roigii; assembly: GCA_027576455.1. NCBI lineage: Eukaryota > Viridiplantae > Streptophyta > Magnoliopsida > Malpighiales > Erythroxylaceae > Erythroxylum > Erythroxylum roigii. The sequence continues at coordinate 7,836,639 of JANZXV010000004.1, read as the reverse complement.
TCCTAAGATCTCTCATCGAATTCTTAATGTCAATAAGTAAGCTCAAGTGATTAATTTTTTGTACTCCTCGTCTGAGTCCTCTACACAGCTTACTGTAGCTACTACTGATACTTATGCCTTCTTATTTACTGATATTGATCACATTCAAGGCATTATTCGTACAGGTATGACTACAGTTCAACAACTCAAACAACAAATTTTTCGTTCCACTTCGTCCTGTGATTTTTAGTTCCTTTTGGCATTGATTTATCCCAAGGGGGAGATAGGAACTTGCTAGTATTTGTAGTTTTATTGGTGACAGTTAACTGTTGACTTGATGTTAACTTTGATTTTAATTTTTCGACTGGTTCTACCATGATTGTTCATTTCAGGGGGGGGGGAGGGGGGGAGGTTTACATTTCTGTTATTCAGGGAGAATTTTGTATGTGATAAATAATACCAAAAAAGGGGAGATTGTTAAGATATTATATTCTATTTTTGGCATTATTTATATTTTAATTTATTTAAGATATCTTCTATTATAAGGAAGTTGATTTGGTATAGGATTTCACTATCTTGAAATAAGTAGAATTTTTGAAAGTTAAGATATGTGTAGAAGCAAGGAATCCTAAAAGATATAGAATCATAGAGGAGGAAGGATTTGTTTTAGATAAACAAGCAATCTATAGGGTGACACACATCTATTGATTTTTTTCTGTCGTGTTTTTGGGGTGCTTCATAAATTAATATAAGGAGGTTTACATTTATGTTATTCAAGGAGAATTTTTTATGTGATAAATAATACCAAAAAGGGGGAGATTGTTAAGATATTATATTCTATTTTTGGCATTATTTATATTTTAATTTATTTAAGATATCTTTTATTATAAGGAAGTTGATTTGGTATAGGATTTCACTACCTTGAAATAAGTAGAATTTTTGGAAGTTAAGATATGTGTAGAAGGAAGGAATCCTAAAAGATATAGAATCATAGAGGAGGAAGGATTTGTTTTAGATAAACAAGCAGTCTATAGGGTGACACACATCTATTGATTTTTTTCTGTCGTGTTTTTGGGGTGCTTCATAAATTAATAACAATGTTCTATCTATGATTTTCAACTGCTATGTGTGAGAGTTTTCATAGATCACAGTAGATTTTTTTTTTATTTGAAGACTCTCCATAATTATTCTTTAATGTGGCTGCACACATAAGAGAGTGTTCTTTGACTCAATTACTTTTTGTTTCTCTTATTCTTAATTTAATCACTTGAGATTTTTTTTTGTTTCATTCGTTGTTTTAAAAATCATTTGTTAAGGTTAGTAGGAGATGGTCATGCTATTGGGTGTGAACTACTTTCAAGGATGTGAGTACGAGTGGATAACGTCAATGAGTGAGTGGTGCCAAATTGCAATAACAAATTTCTTGTGTTGATTTATTTACTATGAACTTAATTTTTCTATTTATGATCAGATTCTAGAAAATCGTAGTTGTTAATCTAGTTATTTTATGATAAGCAACTGTAAGTTTTACTTTGAAGCAATCTTCGCAGCAAATAAATTTTACGAAACTTTATCCTTAAGTTTTTCATAATTCAAAGCAACATGAACCCCATAAGAATAGGGATCTATTGACTGAGTTATTTTACCAAGTTCTAACAATTTTTTTCCTTAAACTTAATGTTATAAGCAATTAGTGTATCATCTTCAAAAACAAGTTCTTAATAAGCTACACAACTTAATGAAAACATTCAGGACAAAAGGGTCAATTTTGACCCTAAGTTTTATACTAATCGACAAGTTTAACTCTAATATTCCAAAGAGAACACTTAAGATGCTAACAATTAGAAAACGTTAAAATTTGACCCCATTATAACGGAATTAATAATGGTCGTCAATTAAGTGGCAACTACTTTTTTTGTCTTAATAAACCAATCTCATAGTACCAACTTTGGTAAACTCTTTAAGAAAATGAAATTTACATTTATATGCTTCTAGTGATAATGCATTATTAAACTATTTGAAATTTTTATTGCGAAGTTACTATCATAACAAATGCTAGTTATTTCACTTTGATTATGATCTAGTTGAATACCCTTTTCAACTATAGGGCCTATATGCATAGGAAGCTACAACAATAAATTCCACTTTAAATTACCGGTTATTAGTTAGATGATCAAGAAACATCTCCTAAACTTAGTAAATAAACATAACTTAATATGTGTGTTTTGTTTTTCAAGTTTTGAACATAGTCACTATCGGTGTAAGCAATAAGTTTATCATCTCCTATCTTCTTATAATAGAAATTTTTAAATTCCTTTATTCCCTTCAAATATCTTAACACCCCTTTTATAACTTTAAATGGAGCTTAATGAATTTTCCATATACTTGCTAATAAGACTTGCTATAAACATCAAACGAGACTTTTATCAATCAAAAGAAGTATGTTTTGAAAGTATTACAGAGGTTTGGACTAGATTAATGTAATTCAATTCATAATCCAGTTGTTTCGAGTTTAAGATTAGTCATGTCAACTCATGCTTTTATGAAAATTTTAAACTTCGTAAACATTAACTCATCATTTTCAATAAAAAGAAGATCATCAATTTACAAACTTACAATTAACATGTTGTCATACTTTCTTTTCTTAATAATAAAGTATGCTTATAGTCACACTTTTTGAATCCTTCCTTGCTAAAATAAGCTTGTATACATTTGTATCAATCTGGTACTTGTTTAAATGCATAAATTGCCTTCTTCAACTTGTAAACCATTTGTTCATTTTCCTTTTAGACATAAATATAAGGTTTCATATCTAGTTAGTAGATATGTCGTCCTTTTTTAGTTGCAAATGCTACTACCAAGAGAACTATATCTATTCTTGTTATGAGCAAATACTTATGTATAATTTGTCTCATATTGATGAGCATACCTCTTTATCATAACTCTATCCTTATACTCATTTACTTCTCCATCTTCATTGAATTTAGTATTGTAAATCCACTTTATTCTAACCTTTTTTTCTCATCCAAATAATTCAGTTAATTCACAATTGTAATTTTGAATATTTGTTCTGTTTCAATTTCCATGACTCTACTCATTTCTCATTCTTCGCAGCATCTTCGAAGTGAATAAAATTAGCATATGCAAGCATAGCAAAATCAACTACATCTTCTTCAAAAATTCCTCAACTTCGTTTTGTTATGGTTATATGCAACTTTTAGTTGTCTTTTGAATTCTTATAATATAAACTTTCCTCTCCAATCTGTGGCATTTCTTTTTGTTAAAAAGGAAGGTATATTTTGTATTCATTAATTTCTTCTATTTATATATACAATAAGAGCCTAAAATGGTAAGGAGATAATTTCAATCCCTATAATCAATACAATCAATCCATATAATCCAATCCTAAATATGTACATAAATCAATTCCTAATATGAAACACTCCTCCTTAAACTAAGGCATGGATGTTAATCATCACTAGCTTGTTACAACTTAGAAAAATACTCAACCTAAGTCTTATTTAAAGCCTTTATAAAAAGATATCCTAATTGTTCTCCAATCTTCACATATCTTGTAGAAACCAAGTTTTGTTACACACTTTCACAAAAAAATAACAATCAATCTTAATATGCTTATTTCATTCACAAAGCACAGGATTAAAAGCTATATAAAGAGCATTATGATTATTGCATTATAACTTTGTTGGCGTTGAGACTTCGAGACCAATTTCAATCAAAAGCAAATATATCTACATTATTTCACAAACAAATTGTGTCATAGCACTACATTTTGATTCTGTACTCATGCGAGATACAACATTATGTTTCTTACTTTTCTATAAGTCCAAATTTAATCAAAGAAAAACACAATAGCATGTGGTAGATTTTTTTATCAATTTTGGATTTTTCCTAATCTGCATATGATAACTACTCTATATAAGTGTAAGTATAACTTTTATACAATATGCCTCGTTCGAGAGCTCCCTTAAAGTAACATAGGATCTAATCGAGCGACCCATTGTTAAATTGTTGGAGAAGATATAAATTGACTCACAATGCTAACAAAGTAAGCAATGATGAGTTATCATGAGATAATTCAATTTCTCAACCAATCTCCTATACTTCTCGATGACCTTGAAACAAGTCTCCATCTTTTTTAAGTTACAGATTAGGTGCCATAAGAGTATTATATGCTTTAGTCCCCAATTTCCTAGTTTCAAACAAGAAATTAGGTACATAGTTTCTTTGAGATAAGAAGATACCTTTCTTATTCCTTGTAATCGCAACCCCTAAGAAGAACATTAATATGCCCAAATCTTTCATCTGAAATTAGCTGTGAAGAAACAATTTCAAAGATGAAATTTCTATTATGTTACTGTTAATAACAATATCATCTATGTACACAACTAGAATAATAATGCCATAGAGTGTTTGTAAAAGATTGAATGCTTAAACATGCTCTAACTCCTTTAAAATTGTCTAATTGCTTGACTAAATTTGCCAAACCAAACATGAGGATTCTTTTTTAAACCATACTTTCCCTTACTCCCTTTAAGCAATAAAACCCTAGATGATTGCACCATATAAACCTCCTTATATAAATCTCCATTTAAGAAAGCCATTTTTTTGTGTCCAACTAATACAAAGGCCAACTATAAGTAGCTAACACATAAACAAACAAACAAATAGTTGTCAACTTGGCCACAAGAAAGAAAGTATCCTATTAGTCCATATCATAAGTTTGGACATAACCTATAGTAGAAAGGCAGGCTTTAAGTCAAGCTACTCAGCCATCGTGATTGACTTTCACTACAAATACCCACTTACATATGATAGCTTTTTTTCATGCAGGTAAATTTACTAAATACCAAATACCTTTGGCATCAACAACATTTATCTCCTTTATCATTACCGCTTGCCAGCCAAGATTAGACATGGCCTTATATAGTTTTAGGAAGAGATCTAGTATAAAGAGAGGCAACAAAAGAGCACGAAAAAGATCACAAATGGTCATATGAAACAAAAGATTAAATGGGGTAAGTGCATTGGCATTTACCTTTATAAAGAGCAATTAGAAGGTCTAGATCATTCTTTTAGGATCTAATCTTGAAAAAGGAATTAGTGTTGAACATGTGTTTGGAACATCTCATCGTTTGGAATAGATGTGATGGACATATGGAGGTGGAGGTCATAGTATGGGAATAGCAGGTGTAGAAGTAACATTTGGTACTGCTAATTGATTTGGTATACTAATAAATCATCATTCTTCCTTTGAATATTACAAGGGCTTGAAGGAGTAGGAAAAGAAAAAATAATTTCCATAAATATGACAATAACATATACTCCCTCCGATTCATAATAAGTGTCGTTTTAGAGGAATGCACGCTTATTAAGAAAGTTAATGAATTGTCTGATATACCCTTATTAATTACATGTTAAAGTGCCTTGAAAATATAATATGCATAATCTGTGTAATTAAGATGTGAGAGAAATTAAAGGTTAATTTTGGAATTAAAATTATAAACATGCATATAAAGTCAAGAATGACACTTATTTTGAATAATTAAAATGTATCTAAAACGACACTTA
>JANZXV010000004.1:7813645-7829081 GCA_027576455.1 Erythroxylum roigii | reverse complement strand
TGTGGAAACGATATCAACTTACCACTATTATATTAAATTGTATTAATGGAAGTGATTTCTTTTGAATTTGGTTGCAGGCAATAACAGTACCAAAGGTATCGCAAATTTCTAAGAAATTAGTTAAATAAGCCTTAGGATCCTCATTGGCTAACTTGTAGAATTGCACGTTGGTTCGCAACATGTTTAGCAGTGATGGTTTGATCTTGAACGTGTTCACCTGCACCAGTGGTCGTGTAATCCTTTGACAATGGGCTATAAGTTGTGGCCTCATGATGTTCATAAGGGTCCGTCACTCTCCATTATGTATTTCCTCCACCATCGTTCTTTCCATCTCTTTTTAACATTCAACTCTTGAGATTCCCCATTCTTGTCTGGTGATATCCAAATTGATGTGGCGTCTACTTTATGCCTAGATTTTTTTTTTCACAAAAGCAATTGAAAGAACCTTAGACTATAAGAATTAACCTAATCTATACCTTCCGGGCAACGACACCAAAAACTTGTTGAGCAAGTTTTTCAATTTATAAAACCCTCAATAATCTGCAAGTGCAAGGGTCGTACTTTGTAGTATTGAAGGGTTGGTCCCACAAGAAAGGTACTAGACTAATACTAAGTCTTCTAAGGCTCAGAAGAATAAAAATAAATAAACATTACACAAGTGAACACGGAAAATAAATACAGGAAATTAATTCAAGAATTGTAAAGCGAAAAATTCAACAAGACAGAATTAAACTGAGCAGTCACACAGGTCACAATGGAAGTCCGTCAAGAGGGTTAATCAAGTTATGATAGGGGATTTTACCTATCATTAATGCTAATCTAACCATTTATGTGTTTACGGGATGTTTGTCCTAGACAATCATAGGGTCGATTACTCCTTCTCTTGAGTTATAACTATTAAACCCTAAATTGTAAACCTTAATCAAATTATGGAACTTGCAATCTCTTAATTCATAAATTACCCACAATTCTAATTAGTTCTAAATCTCTCTAATAAAAAATCAGGTCTCAGGATCTCTCTCTATAAAATTACTGACTAGATTAATTAAGTGGTCAATTAGATCGCCTAACTCTCATTAATCTGATCTAATCTTTTTTATCAAGCTCACCCTCTTAGTTTGTTACTGAAATATGCAAATACATTAATCAATTACAACACCCAAACTAGTAAACTCAAAATAACTAAATCAACATTAACTCAAAGTAAAATCTTGAAGGAGAGTTTAGAACATTATCAATAACCCAAAATCCATTTCCATACAATCCATCTCAACTTTATACATTTAAATATAAAAAGAAATGAAGAGGAAATGGAACTTAGGTTGGAAAAATGGGGAAGGTAGCGGCATCGAGATACCACCTGATCCGGGTAGCAGCGGTGTTGGGATCCACTTCTTTTTCTTCCTTCTTCCTCTTCTTCTTCTCTCTCTATCTTCTTTTTCTCCCTCTTTAGGGTTTCCAAGAGTGGCTAAATGTAAAGGTCCTTTCTTCTCTTTTGTTGTTATTTAAATAGTCTTTTATGCTTTGGGTAACCTTAGGGCTTTTTGGAGGTCTGAATGGTCTAAAAAGTCCCTTGAAACGTGAAGATTGTAAGTGTTTGCACGTCTGCCTGATGCAGGCCATGATCGTGGCCAACATCTAAGCCTTCTGTCATGATCGTGGCTAACATCTAAGCCTTCTGTCATGATCGTGGGTCATTGTTTCGACCTAATTTCTTCCAAAACTCCTCCTTTCTTCGATATTGACCTTGAAACACTAGCAAACATATCAAGATACCTCAAAAACATAATATTTAAGCTTAAAAGCTTGTACTAACCCATAAAACACAAATAATTAGAATAATAACATAATTCTAACCTAAGATCATACTAAATGATCGAATTAACAGCTAAACACATATCAAAATATGCCCTAAAACACGATGCAATGTACTCTTATTAGCACCAAACATCACAAGCTGCTCCAATATAGGGCAACATCAAGTCACCATTTCTGATCTCAATTTCCAATGTAATAAATCCAAAATTAAGTCTGAGTCTCTTCTAGATATTTTTAGTTATATGTCTTAGGTTTCATCTCCAGTATGAATAATCCAATTTGGAGGTCTATAGGCCGAGTTATTGCCAAAACAATAGGGCTAGTTCAAGTGAACTTCACTAAATGTTACTCCCTCTTGTCATATTTAACCAAATCCATGCAAAGTAACACCAAGACATCATTCCATCAACGATTCCATGTCCAAATCAATCTTTTTACATATACAAATATGCACACATACAGAAATAAACTAAGTGTATTCCCAAACCTTGAAATTTGTCAATCAACTCTTCTTCTAGTGTTCTTCCTTCTCTTCCCCTTTAACTTTGCTTGATTCACCAACTAGAACACCAAAAATACATATATTAATCCCATAGCCAACCTTATAATTCCAGCTCTTCATGAACAAAGCAAGAAAGATGAAGATGAGAAGAATAACCCTAAAATTTTACCTCGATTTTCACCTAGGATTAGCTTGATTCCTTATGCAAAATGATGTGATTAAAATGATGGAAGAGAAAGGAGATGAGAATAGAAAATTATGGAGTTAAACCTTTACATACAAGTCCCTCTTCCCTCTCTTCTACTCCCCTTTTCATGAAGTTTCTAGTCTTAGACACGTGTTTCAATCCCATTAGACCATATGTTGATTTTTGGCAAAATTGCACATTTACTCCTTTTTGTTCCTTTATTTCCTACATTGGCATATAAAATCATCAATTGATTTCATTCTAGTCCATCTTTCATATATAATTATTCATGTCTATGCCTAAATGATGAAATTACTAATTTTCCCCTTTGTTTTAAATTAATTATCATTATGTACCTTATTATACTTAGATACACTTAATTCTTTATGTTCACTTCTTCATAACCCTAGATATACTATAATGCTTCTAGGGTATATATTGGTGCCTTACATTTCTCTATCCCTTAAAAAGAATTTTGATTTTAAAATTCATACCCACATTGAATAACTACGAGTACTAAATTCTCATCCTCGATTCGAGTTCCCAAGTTGCCTCTTCAATGCCATGATGTTGTCAGAGCACCTTTACAAGAGGAGTTTGCTTATTCCTTAACTGTCTCACTTCTTTAGCTAGGATTTCCTTTGGCTCTTCATCATATGAGAAGTCTGGTTGGACCTTTATTTCTTATACTAATAACACATGTGAATCAACCAATCAGTATCTCCATAGCATTGAGACATGGAATACATTATGCAGCTTGGATAGTTCTATAGGAAGAGTCAACTTATATGTCACTGGTCCAATCCTTTCAAGGATTTCATAGGGACCTATAAATCTTAGACTAAGCTTTTCCTTTTTCTCGAATCTTAACACCTTGCTGTACGACAAATTTTTCAAAAAGACTTTTTCACCTACTGCATATTCAATATCTTTCCTCTTTTAGTCAGCATATGATTTCTATCACTTGGAACCTTCAATCTTTGTTGAATAAGCCCCACTTTCTCTTCTGTGTTTTTGATTATGTCAAATCAATCATCTTGTTCTCAACCAATTATGTCAAATAAATTAGGGTTCTACATTTTTTTTCTATATAATGCTTCATGTGGTTTCATGCCCATACAAGATTGATAAATATTGTTGTAGGAAAATTCTATCAAAGGAATGCACCTATCCCAACTGCTTGAAAATTCCATAACACATGCTCTAAGCATATCTTCTAGCACTTGTATAACTCTCTTAGATTGCATATTCATTTGTGGGTGAAAGGCTATGCTAAAACTCAACCAAGCACCTAAAGTTTCTTGCAGGCTTTTTCAAAATCTTTATGTAAATTGTGGGTCTTGGTCAGAAATAATTAATAATGGCACTCTATGTAGCTAAGCAATCTCATTCACATACAACTCAGCTAACTGATCTATAGAATAATAAGTTGTATAAGTATAAAGTGAGCTGATATGTTGTGCCTGTCCACTATAACCTATCCCCCATCATGCTTTCTCAGTGTAAAGGGTAGGCTGGTAACAAAGTCCATAGTGATATTATCCCATTTCCATTATGGAATTGGAATGGGTTTTTATAGGCTAGATGGGATTTGATGTTCAGCTTTCACCTATTGACAAGTCAATCACTTGGACATATCATCCATCATATGACGCTTCATTCCTGGCCACCAATAATGTTGTTTAAAGTCCTGAAATATCTTGTAATAACTTCTTCTTTAAGTCCTTTACGGCTGGTACATATAGTCTACTCTTGAAGTATAGACTTCCGTCATCTTTCACTACAAAATTAGTCTGTTTCCCTTCTTGTACTTTTACAATTTGTTGCAACTTGGCATAATCTTTTTGTACATGTACTATCCTTTGTCTCAAGCCAGGACTCGCTTTTAACTAGGCTATCAAAGCTCCCTCTAGTATAAATCTCCATATACTATGTTGTAATGACAGAGTTGAAATAAACTTCCTACTCAAAGCATCTGCTACTACATTAGCTTTCGCTAGGTGGTAGTCAACTATGCAATCATAGTCTTTAAACAATTCCAACCAACGACGTTGCCTCAAATTTAGCTCATTCTGTATGAGTAAATACTTTAGACTCTTGTGATCCATGTATACCCTACATCTTTCCCCATATAAGTAATGTCGCTAGATTTCTAAGGACAACGCCACTGCTACCAATTCTAAATCATGTGTAGGGTAGTTTTGTTCTTGTGGCTTTAACTGTCTCAAGACATAAGCCACCAGTTTCCCATCTTGCATCAGTACACAAGCCAGATCATTCCTAGAACCATCATTATACACGGCATACTCTTTACCTGGAGTTGGCTGTGTCAGCACTAAAGCTTCAGTGAACATATTCTTTAACTACTCAAAACTAGCTTGGCCTCGATCATTCTATTCAAGCTTTGTACCTTTCTAAAGTAACTTTGTGATTGGAGAAGCAATTATTCAGAATCCTTTAACAAAGTGCCATTAATAACTAGCTAAATTAAGAAAACTTCTCACTTCTGTCATATTCTGAGGCAGCTTCTAATTGACGGACACCTCAATTTTATTAGGATTTACCCTGATACCTTCTAAAGAGATTATATGCTTGGGGAAAGAAACTTTCTTTAGCTAAAAATCACATTTTCTCAATTTTGGTAAATAATTGCTTCTCTCTCAAAGTCTTTAGCATAATTCTCAAATGTTGAGCATGTTCTTCTTCATTCTTCGAATACACTAATATATCATATATAAACACCACAATAAATTGTTCTAAGTTGGGTTGAAACACCTTATTCATTAAATTCATAAATGCAGTCAGTGCATTAGTTAGCCCACAAGGCATTACTAAGAACTCATAGTGGCCACATCGGGTCTTGAATGTAGCCTTTGGAACATCTACATCTTTTACCTAAAGTTGGTAATAACCTGGCCATAAATCAATATTGGAGAACACTTCTGTACCTTTCAACTGATCAAACAAGTCTTCCATTTTAGGCAATGGATACTTATTCGTTACAGTTACCTTGTTCAACTGTTTATAGTCTATACACATTTGTAGGGTGTCATATTTCTTCTTGAAAAAAAGGACTGACGCTCCCTATGGTGACACATTAGGCTGGATAAAACCTTTTTTCCAAAAGTTCCTATAATTGAGTCTTTAACTCTTTTAACTTTTTAGGAGCCATTCTATAATGTGGCCTTGAAATAGGAGCAATATCAGGTATAATTTCAATCGACAATTCCACCTCCCTCTTGGTTGGCAAAACCAATAACTCTTTTGGAAACACGCCAAAAATTGGTATGTCTTGTAAGTTCACTTTCTTCCCTTTTAAATCAAGTAAGAAAGCCAAATATGCCTTACAATCTTTTCTAAGAAGTCGTCATGCTTGCAAGATTGGTATTGCATTAGTCAAAGAACTAGACTGAATACCATACACCATTATTTCTAAACCATCATAATCTTTGAACACAACTGTTTTCAACCCAAAATCAATTATAGCTTAGTGTTTAGGCAACCAATCTATGCCCAAGATTAATTCAAATTCATGGAAGGGTAATTCTAACAAATCAGTAGCAAACTGTTTCTCATTTATCACAATAGGGTAATATCTATACACTCTATTCACATATACGTTATGCCAATAGACTAGTCACATGTATACCATAGGCTAGTCAATCTACTGATAACATCTTATCACATCCCCAGTGAAAATTTCTGAATAAGTGGAACTGGGATCTATCAATGCATGCATATCGAGACTAAAGAGATAAAATACCAGTTATAACTTTTGAGGCATCGTATTCATCACAAGCCATCATACCATATGCCTGTGTTAGATCTGCTGGTGCCGCAGGATAATCAATGGACTTAGATGTTGTACTCAGATGGGCTGGTCCACCTCTACCTTTACCTTGTCCTCTAGATGCAATAGGTGCATTAGATGCCCCTCTACTCCCCTACGATGTTCTACTCTGTCCTGAGCCTTGTGGATAATTAGCCATCAAATGATCTGTACCCCCACATCTAAAACAGGCCCCAGTTAACCACCTGTACTTGACCCAATGTCTCCTGTTACAGTGTGGGCATTTCAGTGGTCCATCTCCCTATCTAGCTGAAAAGCATCTACCAATATTAAATGTTGTGGACTACCCCTGACGTTTTCCTCTAGTGGTTGGACTATAGACTGATTTTTCTAAGGAGGAGCCCAACAATTCTTGGGTCCTTTTACTCGAAAATGAGCCACCTCTAGAGAAATTCCTCCTTTGTGCCCTTTCTCTCTTAGCTATCTCTTACTTTTCTACTCTGATAGCTGCTTCAACTAGCTGAGAGTAGCTCACTTGTTGTAGAGAAGTTACTGCCACTAAGTATTCTTTGATGGAATCATTTAATCCATCCTCAAAATTTCGACATCGAAATGCCTCTGTCAAAACATGCTTAGGAGCATAGTTGTTGAGCTAGCTAAACTCCTTTTCATACTTAGCCACAGATAGGTTTCTTTGTCTCAAATTCAGAAACTGCTTCCATTTAGCTTCTTTATAAGCTTCTGTGACATACTTCTTCTTGAACTCCTATGTAAAGAAATCCCAAGTCAGAGGGTTAGGCATCTGAGAATGCAGTAGGACTAATTTCCACCAATCATAAAATGCCCCTTACAATAGAGAGAGTACATAGGTAACCATGTCTTCTGGTGGACACTTGATCTTCTACCACATGCTTTCTCAAAGCTTCTATGGGAGCTTTAGGTGCGACCATTCTATCCATCAATCTCAATATATTATAGAAGAGCTTTAGAAATACCTCCCTAGGTACTGACGGTACTAGTATTTCACCCTTTAGAGGATCAGGAGTATCCAAAACTGATTGATCTCTCCCACTATACTATCAGTTGACTCCCCAACATTTTCACAAGGTCTCTCCATCTCTACTTTCTGTAAGAAAATATGGATGTCTATATTAGGCCAACATAAAAACCAAACCATATAACACATCACTAGACCCTTATTAGCCAAAACCGCCAAAACCATGGCTTTGATACCACAAAATGTAACAACCCTTATACGAAACCTACAACCACCTACACACATGGCACCCAAATTCCTCTGTATACATTCATGGCATACAATTCTATTCATTTATAAGGATTGTCATCACTCATTTGTCTATTCAACGTTATACATATACATATTACAAAATTTTATATCCCTTAACATTATCATTTAAAAGTACTATTACATCATTAGATTTATATAGTAATCCAAAAGAGATATTGCATGCAAATTAAATTCTTAATTACAAATTGTTAAGAAACTACAATTTTCTTCTTTACATATAAAACCATTCTTTAATCAAAAGACACAGCTAAAGGTACTTTTACTCCTATTACTTGGACCTACACGAATTAACACCCATGCTAAGCTTGAATGCTTAGTAGGGAAACACTTAGTTTGGATAACCACTCATAACAATCATCAGCTAAGCACATACACATTCATAAATATCATAAACTCATGTAAAGACATTATGGTCTTGAAATGAAGAAACTAGTGGTGTCAAACTGTAATAGCTACGTTATAACCCTATAGGCATGCCTATCTATCCATCACTAAGACAATGAAGTAGACACTGTAACATTTCCTTTAATCATTTTCCAATTTCATAATTAATATATTGACAAATCACACGATATACATTTGAAATCATAAAATCTATATTTGCATGCATACATGCAAGTCATAACTTACCACTATTAGAAGGGTATCAAAATCACACTTGTATAATCATACTATACACATATAAGCAATAAATATGCATACAAATCATCTATGTACATGTAAATTTTCTTTAGCATACATTATGCTTAATCTTAAATTCCAATGTTTAATCACCCAATTCACATATGATAAGTCATATTTCATTTATTTCTAGGTATATACAAGGTTCCATAAACATTTAAAAAGGTTCCAATATGGTTTGGTAAAAAAAAAGGAAGCAAAAAACTCAAAATACTAAAATTTGGGCTAAGCCTATAGTGGGTCTAAAAATAGGCAAACAAATTAGTCCAGAAATAAATTACACAACAGTATCCACTTGTTACGTAATTTTCACATGGAAAAATTTCAATTTAGGATTTGATATCTTCTAAACATTTGTCTTCTTATATCTCTAGTTTCAATAGAACCAAAAATGAGACCATTTAGACTTCTAAACCACGAGATATACACCAAATATCACAAATTGCTCCAATACAGGGGCAACATCAGGTCACCATTTTCAATATCAATTTCCAACATAATAAATCCATAATTAAGTCGAAGTCTCTTCTCGAGATTTTTATTTATATTTCTTAGGTTCCATTTTCAATTTCAATAATCCAATTTAGAGGTCTATAGGTTGAGTTATAGCTAAAACAACAAGGCTGGTTCAAGTGAACTAAGAACCTAAGACATAATTTCACTAAATGTTACTCTCTCTTATCATATTCAACCAAATCCATGCAAATTAATACCAAGACATCATTCTAGCAACCATTCCATGTCCAAATCAATCTTTTTACACATACAAATATGCACATATACAGAAATTAAGTAAGTGTAGTTCCAAACCTTAAAATTTGTGAATTATCTCTTCTTCTAGTGTTCTTCCTTCTCTTCCCCTTTAGCTTTGGTTGATTCACCAAATAGAACACCAAAAATACATATCTCAATCCCATATCTGACCTTATAATTCTAGCTCTTCATGAGCAAAGCAAGAAAGATGAAGATGAGAAGAAAAACTGCAAACTTTTACCTTGATTATCACTTAGGAATAGCTTGATTCCTTATACAAATTGATGTGATTAAGGAGATGGAATGGAAAGGAGACGAGAAGAAAAAATTTTGGAGTTACAACCCTACATACAATTCCCTCTCCCCTCTCTTCTACTCCGCTTTTCATGAGGTTTCTAGTCTTAGACACATGTTTTAATCCCATTGGACCAGATGTGCAATTTTGCTACCATACGTTGATTTTTAGCAAAATTGCACATCTGGTCCCTTTTCTTCCTTTAGTTCCTACATTGGCATATAAAATCATCAATTGATTCTATTCCATCTTTCACTTATAATTATTCATGTCATGCCTAAATTAGGAAATTATCAACTTACCCTTGTCTTTTAAATTAATTACCATTATGTCCCTTACTATGCTTAGATACACTTAATTTTTATGTTCACTTATTAATACACCCTAGACATACTATAATTCTTCTAGGGAATATAATGGGGCCTTACAAACCATACCATGTTGACAGATGAAGATCCATTACTATCGGTTGCAATCGTTAATGAAATTGAGTTCGATCTACGTCTTTTGTTGGATATCAAGAGGAAGCTGAAGGTTATAGAAGATCAATTGGCATTAATTATGAATTTAGGTACTAGTGTTTTTGTTCCAAATTATAATTTAAATGCTAATTCTAAGAATGAAAATTGGCAGATTCCCCAAATCTTGAAGAAAGAAAAAATTGTAAGACAGAATTATAGAATGAAATTCACTCAAATCTTCAAGTAAAGAGTTGATCATTGAACACCAAGTTTTTAGCATAGACAACCTCGATTTGTAATACTACCTTAGATGTCACCATCTCATTAGTAGTAGTAACTAAGGCATCCTAATAATCCGGTACCATTAACTAGAACTCAAAAGAGGAGGCTTCAGTGGTGGAAAGTTGTTGCCAGGTTTGGAAGAACCAAGCCATTACCTTAGGAGAAGCCAGCCCCAAGGACAACATCTTTTACAAGATCTGACCCTTACAAGGAAAGTACTTTGGACTCAAATAATAAGTATGTGTAAAAGTTATCGGGGAAAGGTGATGTGCCAAAAAAGAAAAACATAATCCTAGATTTCATAAAAATAGGAATAAAAGTTAAGGTAAAGATTTCGATGAATTCATTAAAGTTGGAGAAATTCCCATTCAGGTTTCATATGTGTTTCCTCTATAGAACTCCCTTCATCATTTGTCAAATCTTCTGGGAAGAAGAAAAAATCCTTGCCTAAAAAAAGAATTCAAATTATCATCTCTTCATCAACTTTTGCTCTTATAGAAAGGCAACAAGATAGAAATTGTATGGGTAGATTCACACCCCTTCTTTGTTAAATTTGACAACAAAATATCTATGAAGATCATACAAATCCAGTTCAAATTTGAATGTTATCCTATGGAGAGTCTTCGAAAAATAAAGAAGAAGAAAAGGTAGGGACATAATCATAAATGTTGGTGAGAACAACTACCATCGTGCCTATTAATAAGTTGATGAAGGTTCCAATTATAAAGGAACATGATAAGTAGATTTTCATAAAGGGAAGTTATGGTAGCTGCAACTACATAAAATAAATACCAAATTCAGTAAATATTTGAGGATTTTGAGGAATTGAAGAAATGTGAAAAATGTCAAATTGTTTTTTAAAGAAGTAGAATTAAAAGTGGAGGACAAGGTTTGTGTCAAAGAGTTAAAATCTACTAATAGAAAGATGGACAATTTCAGGAGCCAAAATCAATAATTACTAGAAGAAGTAAATTTGAGTGATTTAGGAGAATTCTATGGAGTGTTTGTTAGCAAGAATCTGGATCCAAAAATTGTTTTGCTTGTGACTATATCAAAATGCTAATGTTGAATAAAAGGTTGATGGAACATAAATGTCTTATAAAACTAGAATTTTGTCCTTATTGCCAATCTCATGGGTGATGGTTTAAAAAATTAAGTCAAAGAGTAAATAACAAATCGAAAAGTTATGTAAGACTAGTTTCATTAGAGCAACTTGATACACTGAGTGACTAGTTAATGTCATACCTATAGTAAAGAAGAATGGTAAGATCAGTGTCTAGGTTAACTTCAGGGATTCAAATGCAGTAATTCCAAAATATGTGTACATAATGCTGATTGTAGATTCTTTAATTGATACAACAACTTACTTTGTTTAATATATTGTTTTTCTTTTCTAATAATATATTTATAGCCAAACCAAATATTTCCAAAATGGCCTCAAGATGTCCTTGCTCGAAAGGGATATTTGAGTAGGTCATAATGTATTTTTTCTTAAAAAATACATGATACACTTGTCAGATCTTCAATGATCTAATAGGTTGTATATTGGAAGTTAATATAAATGATATTATTATTAAATAAAAAAGGAACACGAACTATATCCAAAATTGAAGGGAAGCTTTTGTAAGATGAGAATACACAAATTGAAGTTAATCCCCTAAAGTGCACTTTTGGAGTAAAACAAAAGACATACTTATAGCAAAACCACCTCAAAATAAGATGAAACCTAGAGGCTTTTTGGCCAGGTGAATTATATAAAGAAGTTTACTGCTAATCTGGCCGATGAAATGAAAGGATTCTTGGACCTATTAAAGTTAAAAAATTATAAGGAATTTTGTTGAGAAGAAAAGCATTAGATGATATGTGATAGGATCAAGGAATCCCTGACTAAACCTCTAGTGTTTATGCCACCACGAAAGGGAATACCTTTAAAGTTGTATTTTTCTATCGCGAAAGAATTTATTGAGTGCTTACTAACACAAAATAATAAAGTGGCTCATAAATAAGTTATTTATTACATGAGTAGAATTCTCACACCAATAGAAAAGAAAGTATGCTCCTATTATAAATCTATGTTTGGCATTATATTTTGCTTGCTCAAAATTAAGGTATTATTTATTACAAAACGGAGTTTAAGTAGATTTGCAAAATTACTTAACGAATTATATGTTGAATAAGCTAGTCATATGGGGAAGCATTAAAAAACAGTTTATGAATTCTACAGACTTTAACTTGGTATATTATCCTCAGAAGTTTGTAAAAGGTTTGGTGCTGGCTGACTTTTTAATAAGCCTCCCGATGATAAAAGTTTAAGAGGATATATGGCATTTAGTACTCACTTATGAAAGAAACCGTAGGATCTAAAATTTAATGGTTCTAGCATAGGGAAATCAACTAGTGTTGGGATCATTATAACTAAATCAAAGAAAACAAAGACTCTTCTTTCTCTTATGATGAACTTCTTATGCACTAATAATCAGGCTGAATATGAAGGCTTGATAATTGGATTGGAGCTTTTGGTTGATCTTGGAGTTAAATAAGTTCTTATCGTAGGAAATTCTCAGTTGGTATTATGGCATATGAAGGGAGAATATAAGGGCGTAAGTTTGACTTTTTCACCTTATTATGCCACTGCTATTCAATTATTAGAATCAATTGATGAAGTAGAATTCCAATATATTCCTCGAGTAGAAAATTGAGAGGCAAATGAACTCTCTCAAATTGAATCTTGGTTAAAAATATATCATGAATGGGTTTATAAATGTGTTGTTATGTAATGAAAATCCTATCCATCTATCTATAAAAAAGGAATTTCCCTAATATTTTTCAATATAAATAAAGAAGTTACTCAAGATTAGAGAGAGGAAATCAATGACTTTTTTATGAACCCTAGTACGCAATTGCCTTTAATAACTAAACTACAAGCACACAACTTTATGTTGGTTGAAGGAGTCTTATTTCAACAAGGTAGTGATGGACTTCTTTTAAGGTGCCCTAGGATGCTAAAAGCGTTAATAGTAATAAGACAGGTTTATAAGGGAGTATGTGGAGCACATACGTTTGGTATAAAGATGTGGTGGCTCATAAGATGTCATAATTAATAATGGCCTTCAATATTGAAAGATTGTATATCCTATGCTAGAGGCTATCAAACAAGGCCAAAAATATGGAAAGGTTAGCAAATTTATGTTTCTTACTTACACTATATAATTAAACTATGCTCGTTTAGAGGTTAGACCACTGATCTTATTGGGAAAATATACCCACCCTTTTTTAAAGATCATAATCTCATTATTTTAAATAATCAATTAATAAAATATAATCAAAGTGATTGTAAAATAACTAAATAATATTATAAAAGATAATTTTTAAAATATAAAAACTGAAATGTGTGTGTGTGTGTGTGTTTATAATTTGACTATAGGTATTATCTAAAATACTTAAAAATAAATAATTGAATGGTTACAATGATTTTAATTAATGTAATTATCATGTATATATATATGTATATCTATTAAAGGTATTATCTAAAACAGTTAAAACTTAATAATTGAATGGTTACAGTGATTTTAAATAATGTAATAATCATACATGTGATTAGAAATTGTTAAAACTTCAATAGGGTTAATGATGTTTTAAGATCATATGAGATATTGTTGAAAGTAACTACACTAAAGAGGGTTATAACTTCAAGAATTGTATAGGTCTGGTTTAATGCACCTTGGTTGCCTAAAATTTTATAAGCCTTATTTGGAGCATATTGAGCACAAGAATCCTTATCATCGTGGCTATAGAATTCTTGAATTTAATTTTTTTGGGTGAAGATGGCCAATCAACCGTTAGGCACATTGTTAAATTTACCATTCACTATAGATAGTTGGCTAATTATGCACATTTTAATAATTTCACGTTGAGACTGTTACTAAATTCATTAACGTGAATAACCTTCTCTGGTATATATACTTTGTTGCCCAGTAATCTTATAATTTTGTTGATTAAAATGGAGAGATTGTTTTATACTCAATTTTTAGACTGGACATAAAGTCAGTATAGTTGAATTATTTATAGTTACTTAGAAAAGTAGTGAGAATGTAACATATTCGTGACTCGATTCAAGAAGATAAGAAGTTGATGTCTGATTACACTTATAGAGATAGAGTATGTAAAGTTAGCTTAAAAGGGTCTTGTTATTGAACTTCAAAAGAGTTTATTGGCGGGAATTTGAAGAACAGGATCTAGTATAGAAGTTGATTCTACAGCCTAGAACAAAAGAAAGAGAATGAGGAAAGTGGTCCCTTAATTGGAATGGCCATTCCAAATTTATAGCGTTTTAAAAGGTAATGCCTATTTTTTATCTAGTTTAGAATGTGAGCATCTTAAATTTTTTTTAATGGGAAGTATTTGAAAATATATGTACCTACTCTTTAGGAAAGGTCAAGAATAAAGAAATAAGAGTAAAATTCTCCTGGTTAAATAATGAAAAACTAGAATAAACATTCAAGCAATAAAATAAAATTTTATAAAGCCAACTAATGGTCAACAAATTATTCATAGAAGGTGAAGAAGTTTAAAGTTGATCCAGTTCAAAATTCCAGATCTCACCCTATTATTTGATATAGAAGACTTGATCCTTTTTAGCCTAATAAACATTTTGCTTCTAGAGCCAACTTCATCCTTTTACAATATCATCGACTTCCCAAGTCCTTAGTTGTCTACTTGTCCTCATTGAATTCCTGGTTAAGCTGCTTTCCATTTTGCTTGAAATATTTTTTTTTTCTTTAATCAATGTAATTGCTCTCTCTTACTCAGAAATATGATTATTTAAAGAGTCGAATTCATTCTTCAACTTGTGAATTAATGCCAAGAGGTATAGCCTCTTTCACATCGTAATCCATTTGGCACTTTTGAGAGGCTTAGTTTTTTAAAATAAACAACTTGGTTATAGCAGGACCTCCGGAAAGAAGAGAAAACTTTTTCACTTTCACTCAAAAGTTCCATTTGGCGCTTTTGAGAGGCTTAGTTTTTTAAAATAAACAACTTGGTTATAGCAGGACTTCCTGAAAGAAGAGAAAACTTTTTCACTTTCACTCAGAATTCCTCTAACAGAAAATGACTAACAGGCTGTTTGGAACACAGTGAATTGAATTTATGAACGAATTAGATTCAATTACATTAATGAAATTGGAATTGAATTCAATTTACACTGTTTAGAACAAATCTAGTAATATTAGAATTGAATTCAATTACACTGTTTGGAACAAATCTAGTAATATTAGAATTGAATTCAATTAAGAGTAAGTAGACAATTAATAAATATCAAAACTTTAAACAATTAAATTAATTTGATTATCAAAGAAC
>JANZXV010000004.1:7782406-7811417 GCA_027576455.1 Erythroxylum roigii | reverse complement strand
TTTGCTTCATCTTAAGTTGACTCTGCTTCGTCTTAAGAGTTGCATCGTCTTAAGTTGACTTTGCTTCGTCTTAAGTTAACTCTGTTTATCTTAAGAGTTGCATTGTCTTAAGTTGACTCCATTCGTCTGCTTTTCCCATTCATCTGCTTTTTGGCTTCGTCTATTTTCTACTTCCTCTATAGTTGACCTTCTGCTTCTTCTGTGCACTGTTCATCTTGTATTATCTGGTCTAATTTTGACCCTTCAAATGATAAAATTTATCTTTGAAGTCTTCATGAAAATTGTAGATCTCGAAGTCTTCTTTTGAACAGTCAAAGGAATGGTTTAATCAGAGGTCTATAGAGAAAGTTATGCCCTTTGTCCCTAAACAAGTTCAATAGGGTCAAGGACAAGTATTTGTTTCAGTTTATGGCTCCGAATGCTGGGCTCCGCATATATTGATAAAATGAATAAGATAAAATCAAATTCATTAATGAAGTAAGAAAGGATCATAGGAATAAATAATATTATATATAATGTGACAAATTTAATTAATTGAAATTACGAATTTCAATTGATTAATAAAAATTGAGATCATAAAATGAATGAATATATAAAATATACATATATTGATAAAATGAATAAGATGAAACCAAATTGATTAATGAAGGAAGATATAATTATCGGAAATGAGAGAAATATTATATATAAAGTAAGAAATTAAATGAATTGAAGTTACAAATTTCAATTGATTAATAAAAATTGAGATTTCATAATGAATAAATATAGAAAACATACATACATTGTTAAAATGAATAAGAAGAAAGCAAATTCATTAATGAAGGAGGGTAGGAATATAGAAAGTGAAACAAAAATAGGATTATAGGGAAAAAATATTATATATAATGTGAGAAATTCAATTAATTGAAGTTATGAATTTCAATTGATTAATAAAAATTGAGATTCTACAATAAATAAATATATAAAACATACATATATTGATAAACTAAATAAGATGAAACCAAATTCATTAATGAAAGAGGATATAGTTATAGGAAATAAAAAAAGATTATATATGAAGTGAAAATTTCAATTAATTGAAGTTACGAATTTCAATTGATTAATAAACATTGAGATTTTATGATGAAAGAATATATAAACATACAAATATTGATAAAATGAATAAGATGAAACCAAATTTTTTAATGAAGGAGGATAGAATTGTAAGAAATGGAAAAAAAGATTATATATGAAGTGAGAAATTTAATTAATTGAAGTTACAAATTTCAATTGATTAATAAAAATTGAGATTTTATAATGAATGAATATATAAAGTCGAATTCAATAATGAAGGAGGATATGATTATAGAAAGTAAAAAAGATTATATATAAAGTGAGAAATTCAATTAATTGAAATTACAAATATATTGATAAAATAAATAAGACGAAACCAATTTCATCAATAAAGGAGGGTAGGGTTATAGAAAATGAAAAAATATTATATATAAAGTGAGAAATTTAATTAATTGAAGTTACGAATTTCAATTGATTAATAAAAATTAAGATTTTATAATGAATGAATATATAAAGTCGAATTCATTAATGAAGAAGGATACGATTATAGAAAATAAAAAATATTATACATAAAGTGAGAAATTCAATTAATTGAAATTACAAATATACTAAGAAAAAAATAAGACGAAACCAATTTCATCAATAAAGGACGGTAGGGTTATACAAAATGAAAAAATATTATATATAAAGTGAGAAATTTAATTAATTGAAGGTATGAATTTCAATTGATTAATAAAAATTGAGACTTTATAATGAATGAATACATAAAACGTATATATATTGGTAAAATGAATAAGATGAAACCAAATTCATTAATGAAGGAGGATAGAATTGTAGGAAACAAAAACTTATATATAAAGTGAGAAATTCATTTAATCAATGACAAGAACAAAATTTATTAGTTGATGACAATTTACAAAGATGATTATCTAAATTTTTAAATGATATAATTTACAAAAATTCAAGATAAAGTCATGAAATAATATTCTAGTCTAGGAATGTAAGAGTGGAGACTGGAGAGAGTAGCAAATCATTGCAGTCAGGATCGTCAACAGTTTGAATCACTTCTTCTATATACTAAAACATTATTGTAATATTAAAACTAAAGAAATATTAAACATATAATATTTTATCAAAATAATGTCCATTTGATTGATGAATATGAGTATGTGTATGACTAGTCATCTCCACATTAGTACCTATGACTGTATAAATATACAAATTTAGAAAACGATATATGGTAAGATAAGATTTAAAAAAAATACAAAATTAATATATCAATACGAAAAGAGTTTACCCTTAATAACTTCATCATCAAACCAACTTAGGGCATACATAAGGGCTTCCACAGTACAAGTATAAAGTTGAGCACAATGAGGACTAATAACCTCATCACCAGTTCTAAAAGCATACTTCAAAGTAACATTCGATGATGGAATTGCTAATAGGTCTCATGCAATTGCTTGCATGATCGGAAAACTATTTCTATAACTTTTCCACTGTAATAATACATCGAACTGCACATCTTCGACTTCAACAACACAATCTTCTGTAAAATATTTATCTAACTTCATCATATCGTACGATTTCCTAGCCCTTTTTTCTTTCATGAATTTTGTAATTGAAATTAATAAACTACTCTTAGAAGATGAGCCCAAACTTGACACTGAATCCAAAACTAAACAACCTAAACTACTGCAATCCCGATCTTGAATTTTGTCAATTCTAAGTTGATAATATTTAAAAAAATCATACTAGAGTTGTTTAATGACATCTATATACTTTTGAGCCCGATCACCATATAATATATTATTTATAAAATTATCCCCCTCCATTTTGTATCATGGGTCCAAAACAAATATGACTGCAATAATATGTCGAACCATATACTAATAAGAATTCAAATTCTCCATCATCTACTCTACCGAAGCTAAATAACCTTAATGAAATCAAACATCTAATCATATAATAATTTCTTTATTTGACACATAGTGCTAAAGCAACAATGTAAAGTTGGATATTTTGTTCCCAAGAACAATTCAATCGCATTATAAAATAATTCCATCTTTGCATAAAGTTTTCTAGCTAATTCCCATTGGTCTTTTGCAGGAATATAAGGGTACTGATAACCCCTTTGTCTCAGTTTGGCAAGCACATCAACATATTGGATTACCGCTTCCAACATCTTGAAGGTTGAGTTCTATCTAATTGAACAATGCAAAACTAATTTCTTCATACTTGGAATACATAATAGTCGTGCAGTTTCTTTAAATTTCTCAGCTCTTTTAGGTGTTGCACTCTAATATACTACACTATTCCAAATCGAATATGTTGCTTACTTTATCATCTCTAACTCATCCTTCACAATCAGATTTAGAATATACGCAAAATAGCATATGGAAAAAAAACTTCCTCCAACCGAGAAGCTCCTAACTTGTATCTTATTCTTCAACTTTTCAATCATAGCATCATTCGTGCTACAATTGTCGACTGTTATGGTGGACAATTTGGTGTCGATATTATAATCTATCAAACAGTATCCTAACACTATTGACAAATTTTCACTTATATATAGTACCAACACATAAATGAACCAACCATGTACAAAATATGACCAATATCAATCATAACATAATCAAAAAGTAAATGATAACAATATTAAAGAATATAAATTACCTCAAAATTTTGTTCCATAAAGTCCAGCCATTGTCAACATAATGTGTCGTCATTGTTATATAACCCTTCTTTTGGTTATTGCCTATCTATATGCCTATTGTAAAGGCAATCTGCCCCTCAATAGTTGACAATGTTCCTAAAATTTCTTTCTTCTTATCCTTGTGGATCTTCGTAATGTCCTTCCGCAATGTATTCTGAGTTGGAACCTTGAAGGTTAGTTACAGTGAGCTACAAAATATCCTAAATCTTTTGGTATCAATTATAAATAGTGGACGATCATCGCCAATTACCACAGAAGTAATAAAAATCTCATATGTTACTGTCGTAAGATGTTGTTGTCATTTTATTCTTCCCTCACATAAGATTAATGGTACAAAATGATTGACCTCATAATACAATTTTCTTTTTATTACACAAATTCACATGTCTCTTTAAACGAGAGGTTCTACCCTTTGAACTCTAGTCCAACTTCTTTTGACCACTTGCATTTGGATTTGTCTTGTTTATCCATTGATCTAGTCTTATTAAAGTAATTTCAACTTCACTTTTCAATTAACCTAGACTTGTATCTTCACTTGGTGCTGGATTAGAAGTTTCCACTTCTATCTTATGTACCAGATTATAACTCTTTACTGAAGTAGTATGCTCAACCATCTGAAACAATCAACATATAAATATATATGCTATTCAAAACTATATTTACTTATTCATAAACATGGGAGAGAATAGGAGAACATAAATCATAATCATAGATTTAAAGTTTATCAGTGACTTACACAATCACATACATGTCTGTGTATATGACCGTGTAAGTCATTGAGATCATCTAGCTTAACACACGAGCATGTATGTATTTTTTCAGACTTAGATGGTCACATACATGAGCGGGTATGTGAACATATAAGTCACTGTAAAGTTTTTGTGTAAACTTACATGATCACATACACGAATGTGTTCTTCATCATGTATGTCAATTAATCATACATATATGGTCACATACACAGACATGTATATGATCGTGTAAGTTTTTTAAACTTCATAATCCTTTACACGGCCACATACTCGCTTATGTATGTGACCGTGTAAGTTCACAAAACAACCCCCAGATAGCAAAAATATTAAAAATTATAGCATTTAACAAATTCAATCTTCAACCAAAAGATTCAAACCTAAAATATGGTCAAGGAACTTTACCTTGGTGGGTGGGAGGTGAAGAAGCAAAAAAAAAAGATGGCGATGGGGCGAAGGGAAGTGGAGTAGCAAAGCGACACGATGAAGGGACGACCGGAGGGAGTGCAAAGACTAGAAGAGGAATGTGAAGTGGGAAGCGGGAAGCGGGAAGCAAGAAGCAGAAAGTAGGAAGTAGGCCAATGAAGAGTGGTAGACTAGTCAGAGAGAGAGAGAGAGAGTAAGAGACTAAAATCTGAAGGTAGGGAAAGAAAATGATGCAAGAGAGGGAGAAAAGGTATAGGGAAGGTTAACCTAGACTAAAATGATATCATCTTACACATAGTATAAAATGACATCAATTTATAGAAACAAAACAACTTACAATGAAATGATGTCGTTTTGCTTATAAAGTAAAATGACATCGTTTAAGTTTTAAATCATGTTGAGCCTTAGCTGGCCTCGAGCTTAGGACCTGACAAAATTTCAATATTAAAGCCCAAGGCCAAGCTTGGGCTAGCTGCCTAGGCTTATGCCCAAATGTCATCCCTATTTAGGAAATAGGCGGGGCATAAATTACGGAACCTCTTGAAAAAAAGTTTTTAAATCTACCGCTAAAGGCACGGATATGTCCGCACTTCGTGGATCCTATTATCTTTAACTCCATAACGATACAACCTACTTTAATTCCATAATGATACAAAATAAGGCACAAACATATCTTTAGGTTAAGGATCTTTTTATTTCTCTTAAAATATAAACACTATCTAGGATACATATGGGTTCTAAGGCATGGGTCCTCCTGGTAAAACTCATGAATTAATATGGTATGGGACACATATATTCACCAGTCACGGTCAATAATACAATTTCACACATACCTATTATTGGATGTTTCCTTTCTAATCTCTTCAAAACTTTTCCTTAATCTCACATATGTCTACCTTTGTGCTCTTAATTAAAAAATAAAATAAAATAAAAGTAGAAAATACCAAATCCAAACAGATGAAGTAATGTATAAACTTATTAATTTAATAATAAAATTCCAAATCAAATGCCAAACAAAAGTCTGCATTATTGGTCCATATTGCAAAAAATAACTCCAAATAAAAAATTAAACTTGTAGCCCTAATAAGCATTTTTATGAGTTTTTTAATTGGACTCCTTACTCAAACTTAATTAATTATTAGAGTAATGTGGTTGATCCATTTTTATCATCATACAACTTGCCATTTATAAGGTCATTAGCTCTCATCTAGATCTTCTTCCTTATGCTTTCCTTTATCCTTACTTTTCATGGACCTTTGACTTCTTCCTTCATGATTCCCTGCATAAGATTGAAATAATTAACTTTTTCCTAGTTTTTAGTAACCATAAATAACATCTTATCATTTAAAAATATGATTTCTTCATTTCTAATCTTAAGAATCAGTTTCACCTTCCCTATCATTTATTGAACCTATTATAGTTAGGAAGGTTCTATCTAAGATTAGTGAGTTTTCTTATCCTCATCAATGTTAAAACTCCTTAGGTTACGCAACTCTAGTTGTATGATGTCTTAGAGGATTTTGAAGTTACCTTCATTTAATTTTCTCTTCAGTTTTCTCATCTTCTAGATCTTTTCTTCCAAATCTTATTCATACTCCATATGAATACTAGTCTCTTCCTTCTTGATTATCTAAAATATTCTGGTAAGGAAAGGAATTTTGGGTCGATACTCCCTTAGTGGTATCCTATCTTGCTTTCTTTATCCTCTTTAATAATGATCAACTCCTTACTTTTATGGCAATTTCTTTCATATATTCCCTACAGTTGGACTAAGTCATTAAACAAGTTGCCTTGTGGTCTCTCTGCTACCACCTTTTTTAGTTGACCTATATGAATTTTGAGATTCCTTATTATAGCTTCATGATTTTGGAATTGAGAAGTAGTTGCTTGTGTGAATTCTCTCATCATATCTTCCAAACTTAACTACTTCTCTTTTTATACAAGTTGCTAAAATCCTCGTAAAGGTTGTCTTTCAGCTTGTTGATTACTCCAAGAAAATTTTGAATAATTTGTCTATCCCAAATTATCATTCTTATTATAAGAGTTTTTCTATCTCAAAAGGATCTTATAAAATCAACTTGCTCCATTAACTCAACCATAGGATTCCTAACTTGACATTCTATACCTTGATGTCCTCTCCCACATAATTCATACCCCATAACTTGAAATATCATTCATTACCTCTATATGAGCTATCAATATAGTCATCCATTTATATTATAAATCCCCACTCTAGCCATTCCTGACTGCCACTAATAGTTATTCATCACCATCTCTTCTATTAACTTTATGGTAGCATCTAGAGTATTATTTTTCAATGTTTCACTCATTATAACATCTATCATCTACCTTATAAAGTTTACAAGACCATTTAGAATATCTAGATTTGCATCTATATTGGAATACCATGTATAGGTACTTTATTGGTAGATCCTTGTCTCTCTAATATTTCATACAAATATCATTATTGAACTACTAGAAGGAAGACATATCATTTCATAAATTCACTGTTTTAAATGGTGGAAAATATTTGACAAGGAATTTCTTCATAAAATTCTCCCAAATGGTAATTGATTTAGTCAATAATGTCTTTAGCCATTATTTTGTTAGACATTTTGGTGTGAACTAAAGTATCCTCAATCTAATGGCATCTTCGATCGCCTTATTATTCTTAAATGTTTTATGAATCTCTAAGAAGTTAATGATATGTCCATCAGGATCTTTATAAGGTAATCCATCAAATTATACATTAAATTAAAGCATGTAGATTACGTTAGGCTTAATTTCAAAATAATGTGCATTTATCTCTAGCCCTATAAGCTCGATTGTATTCCAATTAGAGATAGTTTAGCATACTCCATCATTATTCTTCATTTTTCTTACATATTGTCATATATCTTAAGTTCTTTCTTGGTCTATTCTCTTCGATTTTAATGTAATAGTCTCTCAAGTTACAGATTTTCTTTGAGAAATATAGGTTGCTGACTTTTTTCATACACCATGATTACCACTATAATTATAGAAACTAAAACAAAGTGAAAAAAAATAAGAAAAGGTACATATAAACTTATTAAAAGAAAACTAGCAGAATTAAAATTACAAAACAATATAAGATTAGAAAAATAGTTAATAGGTTTCCTAAAACCAATTACTTTCCTAATGAAGACACTAAAAACACTTTTTTTAGAATTTTGAAATAATTCATTAAAGATATGTTGGTTGAATGGTACAAAACTATGGAGAGTAGTCTCTCTAAATTGAACTACCTAAACCTGCAGTGTTTAACAAATGCAACGATATTGTGTTCCAACAAATGCTTAAGAAAGGAGAACGACTATGTATTCATCATGGGAGGAGATAAACAAACGGTGATGTTTTTGTAAAAAGGAATAAAAACTCTGATACCGATCCACCGTATTTTTATATTTTACCTAATTGTGGCTGATTTCCCTGGAGACTTCGTGGCGTTGGGGGGACGATGAAGGAAGAAGACATTTGGAGGCCTTTCAGGATCAAGATTTACATAAGCAATAATGAAAGAAGTAAGTGCCTTCTTATTGTTTCTATTTTGCTCTTTGCTTCCGTTAAACACCTTGCATGTACGTGTAGGGAGTACTTATGAGAGTGTGTCCTCAGATGCTCTGTCGTGTAGTAGTATAACTATGAGTTAGATATTCAACAAGGAGAAGAGGTTTGGGCTACATATCTTAACTAGGCTTTTTAGGATGATTAGCTCTCTAAGTTGCAGGGGTTTCAGTGGTAAGAGACTCTATGGAATAGTTGTTACTCGTAAACCGTCTAAAACTTGATAAGTGTGTCATATGCTTATAAAATTCAATAATACTAAAAAAAATTATTCCAAATTTGTATCACTCACTAACTAGGCAAGTGAATCTATTCTTGGTGAGCAATATAAAGGTAAGTTGGGTTTGAATCCTATGAAGAAACAGTATGGATAAAAAGCCTATGACTATTAACTAATAAATAGGTATATAATTTTATGGACTTTTAAGCAATGAAATATAAAATAAAACTAAAGCTAGACAGTATGAAAGGAAATCAATGATACAACAACTAAATAAAAGAGAACGCAGGTAAATAACCATGTTTTAATTGCAAGTGCATGATATAGCTATAGCCAGTATGGACAAGTACAGGTCGATCCCACGAAAATCATGAATACTAGTAATTACCCTTGCCTTATTATCTAGCCTACGAATTGATTTTGGATTTTTAATGAAAAGAAACTAAAACTAAGGAAAGTGAAATAAAATAGGAAACAATAATAAACACAGAGATAGTGGAATTCACATAGAAAACTATCAATATCAGAAATTAGTTTCTAGGCTCGAATCTCCTTAAAATCTTAATAGATTAATCGTTTATCATGCAATTATGTGTTGATTAATTGGATTGTGGAGACTCCTATGGCCCTACTAAAGCATACTAAGAACTTAGCCCTTAACAGAAAACTTTATAGAGCTATAATATGAGTAGAGGACCGTACATAAAGAGGTTTTTATCTTTGCATAAGGATTTTGAACCTTTTCCTTCGATTCTTATGTCTTGTAGTACTTGCTCTTTTAGTTATTTTATTTAGGTATTTCATATTTTTTGTTATGTTTCATTTACTTATTTGTTTTGTTTATTTATTTTTCTTCTTTCTTGTCTATTTATTTACTTATTTTATCATTACTCATTTTATCTTATTTTATTTTGATTTGATTTTAAATATCATTATTTTAATGTTTATATCTATTTTTTATAATGTTATTTGTTTATATTATTGGCTTTTGTTTCCATCAAACCTTGTTCAAAAAAAATGTTCTCTTCTTCTTTTTTCTTTTCTTCTTTTTACGGCGGATCTATCAAAAACAATCTCTCTACTAGCTAGTTAGAGGTAAGGCTGCGTACTTTTGTACCTCCTCAAACTCCACATCTCAGCAAGATTTCTATTGGGACATTATTGTTGTTGTTATTGTAATAAGTGAAATATAGGTTTCTCAATGTTTGTAGACCTATTATATATATTGATCGATGTCATTTGAAAACAAGATATAGTGGGAATTATTGATAGGCATTGGAAGGGACACAAATGATAAAATTTATCTTTTGATTTAGGTTGTTATTACAAGTGGTTTCTCAGGTGCCTATTTGATGACATTTGGAACACTTATGACTGACAAGAAAAGGTAAATTTTTGAAATAATCAAAGTTATTTTGCTTTAAATAGTCACCGCAACTTGATGTTTAACTTCTCTTATTCATATTATATAAGAACAATAGGAATTATTTGAACAAAAGTAAGTCCACTTTGATTACCATTGTTGTTTTATGCATTTGTGTGCAAACTTACAAAGGCTATATAAACTTTATGTAATCATCAAAGTCTAGATGTAGACTATAGTTTCTGATTGTACTCGGCAAGGATATTAAAGGAGTATATTAGTGTAGAAGATGCAAGAGTGAATTATTGTCAAACAATAATATAGGTTTTTTAATGCATACTTGATAAATACACGGGGCAAACCAATTTTGACTTAGAGGTTATGATGAGCAATTATGAAAATTTTTATCAAAAGAAGCAAGGGATGGCTATATATAATGGAAATATATGGCCTAAAATTCCATCAAATCTAAAGAAGAGCAAAAAGGAGGCTACTAATTATTTGATACATTTTATAGGTGACGGAAAATTTAAAATTGAGCATTACATAAATGACTATTATGTGGTTAACCTTTAAAGAAAGAACTATACTTTTAACAAATGGTACTTCACTGGGATTAGTTGTAATCATACGCCTTCAATAATCATTTTCAAGAACTAAAGGACATATCACTTTCAAGAAATGCAAAAATATTGGACACAATTCCAGAACCCGTAACATGTCATTCCTTGGGTCACAAGATATGATCCACTCTCAATCTTTAATGATGGTAAGTTTTCTCATACAATTTTCATGAATAATATCATATGTAAAAATTATTCCATCTTAATTTAATGTTGCATTTAAGATTAAGTACATATATCTTTTCAGGAATGTGTACTAGTCAACGTATCTCAAGATAAGGGAAAGGCACCAATTTAAGAATCTAAAACAAAGAGGAAGGCAACCAATAATCAAATTGGAAGATTTGGGATTTCACCAAGGTCAAGAACACATGAAAGAAATGGAGTAATCAAAATAAGAACCTTTGAACTTTGAGGCAGATCACCACATTAATTATATTAATGTTTGTCATTTAAGGTTGGACTATGGTGACCACTTGTGATAGAATATCTTAAATGTCTTTGTGATAGAATATCTTTTGTATAGAGCATATAGACATATATTGAATGTCATTTTTACTTATGACTATGGATCCAAACCCATATGCAATGTCTTTTATTTATTAGGTTTGGAGCAACTTTGTGTGAATCTATATTTGAAAATTTATAAGTTTGTATCTTTATTAAATTTGAACAACTACAAATAGTACATATGAACATTGAAGTAATTCATATAGATTAAATAAAACATAAGCTCAGTTTCATTAATCTATGTAATAAAATTCATATATTTTCTACTCATTACAACTCCCCATTCAAACGAATCGAAACGATTTCATTAAAGAGAAGACCATAAAACTTGGAGCATGTTATTTGATACAAGTTACTAACACCAACTCTTGTCCCTTGATTCGCTATATGCAAGTGTAGTATTTTTACAAGTTGGATTTCTCCTTTATAGCTTGAGCTTGAGAACTCTGTTGCTCAATTTATCTGATGATCTCCATCTCCATTGTTGCAATCAGATTGATCACTCGACATCAGGGCATCAAAGCTCGTAAGTCATACCAACCTTGAGCATCCGCTTACGAGGAATATCAAATACCTTGTCACATTGCCTCAAGTTTTTCTTCATAAAATTGTATGCTATGTCTATCTTAATCTTGCGAAGAATGCTAGATCCTTTGGCTGCCACTACCTCATTTTCACCAATTAAGTGGACTATGCCCGCACGAGAGGCTTTACCAACAATCTCAAGTTGTTTCTCCACCTCTTCTTGGATTGCCTCATCAGCTTGCTTTAAACTCCCCTCTTTATCATCTAAATCTCCGCTCTTCAGAGCTATCTTGCTCATCCAGAGATCTTCTTTGATGAATTCCTTCAATTTCTCTACCAAGATATTCTCAAAGGGCTCATGCTCTGAATGCACATCGGTGTATCCGTATCTTGCTACACAGCGAAACACGTTTAGCCCCTTTGGCTCCAATCTCCTAAACAGATATCTTTCTTCAGCTGGGACCTTACTAATTGGTAGTGATTTGATGGATACAAAAACAAGAACTGAGTGTACCGCAGGCACATTTTCTGCATAGTGCTTGAAGATGGGTGGAATACCATGAACAAGTTCGGAGTAGAACATGGCTAGTCCAGGAAGCCTACTGAAGTTGGTCTCAGTGGTTATCTCCTTGAACTTGTCAACAGATATCTTGTGCTCAAGCTCATAATAGTATTTTTTACGATATACGTCGTTCCAAACATACATTATGGCCATTAGAACAGCAGCAAAGGCTAATGGCAGATAACCCCCCTGATCGAATTTGTAGAGAACCGAACTCAAATAAAGGAGTTCCACAAGACCAATTGTAAGCACGTAGGCTATCACCAAGAGAATGTTGGTCTTCCATATCATTAGCATGATCAGTACTAACATGGAAGATGTAAGAGTCATCACAAAAACCACTGCTATCCCTGTATAAATTAAGCAAAAGGGGTCATTAATTTGTTCCAAATTCCAGTAGTTTGCCATTTAGAAATGGTAAATTCAATAAAGTGGAATTAATTTTGAGAAGAGTGGTGGATGGATTACCATAAGCATTGCCAATCTTCCCAGTGGTTCGGAAACCAACAGTAACTGCTACACAAGCTATCATAAGAAGGAAATTGACTTCAGGAATGTACACTTGTCCTTCGTACTTAGCAGAAGTGTGCACGATTTTCACACGAGGGAAGCATCCAAGCGAGAGTGATTGTTGAATTATAGAGAATGTCCCTGATATCATGGCTTGACTTGCAATAATAGCTGCTAGTACAGCCACAACAAACATTGGCCAATAGAGAGATCCTGCATAGGGTTTATCAAACCATTTCATTAATGGTTTGAAACCTAAATTTTACACGCACAAAAAATTAAAAATAACAGTAGGAAATATGGTGCGGAAATAAATAAAACCTGGTATGGCATCATAGAAAGTATTGGAGACAGAATCTTTGTGCTTGCGAAGAAATGATGCTTGTCCACCGTATGCGCATAGAAGGGCAGGGTAAGTCAAAGTGCACATACTTATTTGTACTGATCGAACCGTGAAGTGACCAATATCAGCAAACAGAGCTTCAGTTCCTGCATTATGAGTTACTTCTCGGTTAGCTAACTTTTTCTGGTTGGGATAATTATGATATTTGATCAGAACAAATGGTAAACAACCTGTTGTGGCAAGGACAACACCACCAAGAGAAACCCAAGCTTCTTTCTTGTTCCTCTTGAAATATTCGATGATGTACCATGGGTTTAAGGCTTTGATAACAGCTGGGTCATATTTGAAGAAATTGTAGATCCCTGTCCCGCCTATGAATGCGAACCAAAGGCAAATTATCGGAGCAAAACTGTAGCCTACTTTATCTGTTCCAAGTCTTTGAACCATGAACAGGCACACCAAGATGGCTACTGAAATCCATACAATCTTTCCTGTATTGAGAAAATCATACAATATTAATTTATTCCATGGAAAATTTTTCATTTGCATCACAAAAAAATTAAATGAAGGAGTTGTAGTTTACTTTTACAATTTACAATAATTTGAGATTTAATATAGTACAGTGATATGTGAGCTTGGGCAAAAAGTAGCAATCAAGTTGAGGTCAGAAGAGATCCCATAGCATACATTAGTTAATAATGACATGTTTTTCTTGTCCTATGTTACAATATTTTCGTCAAATGACCATATTACTGACCTAATAAATCGCAAGCAAGCTTGCTTCTTGACTTTAAGCTCAAATAGTTTTCTTATTCATACTTTAGCTATAATACGATACAGATGAGATATATAGTAGTTATATATTAAAAATATTAATTTGATGTGATTTTTTATGTTCAAAAACTTAATATTATAGTATTTTTAAATGTAAATTAATATTATAAAATTAAATAAAGATTAAAAATTTTAATTAATCTCTTTATTATATTCAAACTTTTGTATGATCAAAAAAATTTAACTTTAAAAATAAGCAAAACAAAAGTAGAAAATAAAGTGAAAGACAATATTGATATTAAACATACAACTATTCTCAAAATTTCCTCTTATAAATTTTTTAAAAATCAACATATTGGAATTAAATGAACAAAGCAATAAATCATTCTTTAAAACATTAGTCGGAAAAATTAATGTTACCTTCGGTGATTGACGACGACTTTTGTTTTAGCCCACCCACAGCCGACAAAACTGTCAGAATTAAGCACGGTTTTGTCAGTAAAAGCTTGACTTTTCCAAAGAGGTAGGACAAAAGGTGAATAAGATAGGCACATGTTTAAATACGGACAGGTTCAGCCTGCCTTAGTTGAATATACTGGTTAAAGGACGGCTTCGACGTCAGGACTAGAGTGTAGAGATAAGAAATTTGATAAAAGCAGTAAAAATAAAATGTTGCTCTTTTTCAAAATTCTCGTGGGGATTGTTTTGTTTTCTAATGTGATGTCAGTGCTTACTAGTTTGATACGATACGAAATGAGACAAAATGATAGATTGTACCCAATAAAAAGAAGCCCCTTTTTATTTGGTAATTAAAACAAGGTTGAATACGTCGTTGGACTTTTAGAGAATGCAAAAGAATTTTCAAGAAAAGTAGAAAAGTAAACATTACACTAAGGTGGCTTCACCACTGATGAGAAAAAGCACGAATAATCATTTAGAAATTGACTAGAAGTATATTTATAAATAAAATAAAAAAAAGAACTATAGTTATGAAATAGTAAAGCGGTGGTTTTCTTTTTAAAAAGTTCAAAAAGGATTATGAAAAGATTAGACAATTAACTGATAAAGATGAAGCTGGCAAACCTGAAATGCAAGGAGTAAGTACGCCATCTCCAATGACCATGGAAGTGCCAAGCATGGTGGCTAATAAAAGAAAGTACTTGGCGAATTGGCTGTTTTCCAACCTCGATTTGAGCCTTGAAGCTCTCTCTAATCTCTTGTTAGGCAACTCCAGCTTGAAATTGGATACATCACTGTCCTCTGCTTGTTCACTCGGTATTAAACCCACCTTAGCATATCGACATATGAGCGAGTACAAAGCAAACGTCCCTCCTGCAGAAATTAATGTAAACTTCAGGTTAGATTGTGAATTATTAGCTGAAAAGCACAGATAAGTAGCAAGCTGTAAAGCCTGTACTCTTCTTAAGTTCAATTTCATCGATAATGGCAAGTTGCAACGTAACGTCATTGTATCTGGGTACTAACAACGTACATGGAAGCAAGACTTGACTTTCTCAAGCGTCGTGTTGTATGGGTCCAAAGTGTGGTAATACGAATGGTACAAAAGACTTATTTAACCACTAGCCCCATTGGGTGTATTGGGTTGAAAAAATGTTACTTATTCTAGCTAGTAATTACCTAGTAGTTAGTACCTACCCCAGATGGAGGTGGCTGAATGATCAATGCCCTTTTTACTACTACAAATGAGCATTGCTCCAGAAGAACCCTCCATGACTTTTGTTTATTGTATTTCTTAAGAATGACTTGATTAATTAATATTAATAATACTTTATTAGACTCTGTTTACTACGTGCCACTCTGCCATTGGGAAACTAATTTATAATTCCAACGTTATCATAATATAAATCAACCAAATCAAGTAATGCCTGTGGAAAATTGAGATCTGATCAAAGCACTAGAAAAGAGCAAGGCGACAATTCCCAGGCAGAATTTTTCACCAGGCCACTGATTCTCTTCAGTCTTCAGATATACATTCGGAAAGCAACAAGATTTTGCTGCACCGAATAACAATTCTGAAGGCTAACCCCAAACAGATCGTTATCTTCAACACTGACATACCTCATTTAATATAGCTGTTACTTAGGACGCCTATTTCTCTATTAACCAAGAAGAAAACAAAAAAATGAAGCACCTGGCTTCTTAAATTCAAGTCGGAGTTCTATTCCGAAGACAAAATTCATTATTCTTCTGGTCTTCTGCCCTCGGGATTTAAAAGAAAAACAAAAAAAAAGGAGGAAGTGGTTTTCTTCCTCTTAACTGGTCCCCGTGAGTCATGACCTTGGTTCAGAGTTTAACGGGAATCTTTGCCAATTAATTACCGAGTAAGACCGTATACATGGGTGCTCTGCTCTCACACCTAACGCAACAAAGTGCATGTGTAGACTTTACAGTATTCTTTATATTTTATGGTGACCTTTATATTATCTCTAAGCTTTTTAACGAAATAAATCTTACCTACAAATTGATAACCAGGTAGTTTTGTTTTGAAGTTTTGGAGAAAATATAACCTCATCTCAAATCTCGAGAAACTGCACCTCTACTCTAGCTACCATATTCTAGGAATCTTTTATTTTCTCTTTTTTCCCGATGCAACAGGGACAGCATATAGCTAGTTTATATCTGTCAGCAACCGATCAGGTCACATAAACATCTAAAAGATCAAGAAAAGGAAGGGAGGAAGTAGCAGAAATTATTTACTGTTAATGGTTAATTGATTGAAGAAATAAAAGTTATGATAAGTAACGGTTCTATATTTGGAAAGCATGGATACAGATAAAAGCGAGAAATTACTTACCTTCACCGTTGTCATTAGCGCGTAAGACGATAAACATGTATTTAATGAGAGGTATCAAAGTGAGGGTGTAGAAAATCAGTGATAGCACACCCAGTATGTCATCGTCGTGCTGTATACCAGACGTAAAGGTGCTGCTATACACGTACAACGGCGACGTTCCGATATCTCCATACACCACACCAACGCTCTGGAACGCTAGTTGCAGAATCACCCCCCAGCTTACATCCTATTATTATAAGAGAAAGTGTTAACACACTTATTTGTCATTACTTCAAAGTGAACATGACAGAGAAAGTGCTGTTGGACATTAATAAAAGTATAAAAATGATAGGTCACATATATTGAAAATGATAAATGTCCGTATACGGAGGATGTAGAGACCTTGGAGCCATGGCCATGTCCATGTCCATGAAGTTTTCCCGACTCCAATTCCAAGGAGTCGTAGCGGCGCAACTTAGGACGTGAAAATTTCCTTTCGCTGAGATTTTGAGGAGTGTGTCCCTCTGAACTCTCATCAAACGGAACGGGTACGACCTCGTCGGACATTTTCTCAGACTCCTTGAACTATGTCTGAACTAGCTAGGAGTATTTGAATATTATTTCTTCTTGGGCGGCGAAGGAAAAGAGTGGAAATGGGGTAAGAATGATGGCCGGGGGATATTTATAGGGAGAGTCCTGCTGATGAAAAGACATTGCGGTACATGACGGGCGAAAAAGTAATAGAAACTGGTCCCACTTCGCACACGTACTGATGCAGAATACCCCAGCAGTTGACTAATTGACAAGTATTATAATATCGGTGGCTTGCGAACTCGAATTACATATTCACATGGATTCCTTTTACCGCATATTAACCATGAAAATTTTAATTAGCTCGCTTATGGCCACGTTTCTAACATTATCACCAGCATTATGCCTCTTATTAATTGAATAAAACTTTAATTAATCAAACTAAAAGAACGACTCCTTGTACGACGCCAATCTTAGTGTCGTTTGAACTACTTTTCCCAGTGTGAATCGTGACTGTGTAGCTTTTGCCAAACCACTTTAAAGTTGAAGGGGCACGGATATTTTTTTTAGTGGTCCTTCGGGGATCATTTAATTAGTTGGAAATTGCAGGTCTTTGCTTTGACTTCTTAATATTGCATACGGAGACATTTTTCTGGTTTAAGTTTAACCAATACAAAAGTTTTATTTTAGATGTGAAGAGAAGAATAGACTTTAAGAGAAAACGTTGTTTGTATTTTATGTGTTAAACATTATATAAGAGGAGGTATTTACGTTAGTTAGGAATCATACAAAAACGGAAGGAAACCTTAATCAATTCTTAATCACATTTTACTCAATCACTTATATTTAACCTAGAGATATATATTAATTTTATATTAATCCTTATATTTTACCAGTATGCTAAGATCTCTCTCAAATTCAAGATAGTAAAGAATTTAATATTCCATATTTGTAAACAAGATTTTGAAAATGACGAGAGGAGTGTGATTTGATGAATATATGTGCGAT
Source organism: Erythroxylum roigii (assembly GCA_027576455.1). Lineage (NCBI taxonomy): Eukaryota > Viridiplantae > Streptophyta > Magnoliopsida > Malpighiales > Erythroxylaceae > Erythroxylum > Erythroxylum roigii. The sequence goes on along the minus strand of JANZXV010000004.1, from coordinate 7,793,125 downwards.
TTTAGTTTGTGAAGAGATGGAATGGGTTGGATAGTGTCTTGACATATATGATGCCTCACTAAATGACATCAATATTAACATGTTTGATACTTTCATGAAAGGTGTCGCTGTGAGCAAATTGCTTGACACTTTGATTGTCATAATCAGTGACGGAGCCAGGAATTTAAGATAGGGTGGCTCAAGAATTAATTTTTTTAAATTTTAGGAGGCCCAGTACACCACTAACCTTTAAATAACTCTATCTTTATATATATATTAAAAATAATTTTTTAAAAAAACTTGGGGGGCCCAGTGACCCCTCAAGTTTATATGTAGCTACGTCACTGGTCATAATGAAGAGAAATTACAAGGGAAGGAGGTAACACTCAAATTTTAAAGTAACCATCGCGACTATAAGAGCTCAAGAGTAGAGTCGGTAAGAGTTTGATATTTTACTTTTGTATTAGAATGAGAGATTAATTTTTATTTCTTAATATGTTAATACATGATAGACGCATCAATAAACAAATAATAGACAATTATGGAGTGGCGATTAGTGCATTCTCCAACTGAAATCAATATTAGAGTATACTCTCAACTCTAGTAGGAATGAGTTAGAGAAGTGAAGAGCATAAAGTAAAAAACTTTTGTTGTATTGGAAAACATGAAAAATAACAAAAAAGAGAGTAATATCAAGTGCAGTCATAACTGGACTGAAAATATGAACAACATTAGCAATGTCGAGATGAGTGATAATCAAACAAGTAACGCTATCAATTAGTTAATGATAGGGAGTGCTATCATTGAGAAGAGTCATGCTAGTACCTGGAAGATGAACATTGAATTCTGGTAGAGTGTTAACGGTATTAATGTCAATAATTTTAATATGAGAGATAAGATCAGTAGCCTATTTAGATTGTTATAAATGATTACTAGAGGAATTAGAGGAAACTTTAAGACCTAAAAAGTAACTTAGATTATTGAAATTTTTCTACTCAAATTATTGATAGAGAACTGATATGAGAGTGGAGATACCTTAAGTATCATCATTGCTATTTATCATATCATTAATATAGAGAAGAAAAGGAATGTATTCTAGATCTTTTTTTAAGGAATAAGGCATGATCTTAATAGCTAGAATGAAAACTAAGGTACCCAATAGTAGAGCTGAATTTTGCAAACCATGTACGAGGAGCTTATTCTATCCCATCCACGATTTTGAAAGGACAATAAACCTTATTGGATAAATGATCATAATTAATTAAAGATTGCATATATACTTCCTCTATAAGATCTCTATTAAGGAAGACATTATTGATACCCATATAAAATAATTGCTAATGATTGTTAGCAACAATAGTAACGAGACTTTAGACTGACGTTAAACAAATTACACGAGCAACTATCCCCTTATAATCAATTCCATGCTCTTAGGTAAAGCCAATAGTAATAAGTTAGGATTTATACCACTTAATTGACCCATCGAGTTTAGCCTTAATTTTACAGTCCCATTTACAACTAATACTAGATTTGTTTGAAGGTAAATTAACCATATCCTAAATACTGATAATAGTAAGTGTTTGTAATTCTTCTATTACTGCTTTTTATCACAAAGGGACAAATCTTACCTTGTGATAGTTGTGAGGTTCATAGATAGAGACAATAGTAGAATAAACATGAAAATCTCAAAGATAAATATAAGGGTGACTTACTCGATCACTATGATAAGGAATGGGTGGAAAACCAAAAGTTTTGATGAGTGAGTAGATAAAGAAGGATATATAAGGAGGAGTTGATAGATTCAAAATTGTATAAGATATAGCTGGATTATGTGTGAGTGGTGGAACAACCAGAACTGTTAAATGATGAACTTATAAGAGACATATTAGGGAATGAAGATTTGGTTAGATTAGAAAGAAACATATGAGATCATGCAATGAATTAAAGTTTTAAAAGACTGGAGAACGTTTTATATTCCCAAAAGATCATAGTGAAGAGAAATACTAAGTCTTTGAGGTAAAGGATCTTAATACCTATACCAATTTATTTTATTTTATATCATAAAAAACAATGTAATCGTGCTCATGGTTCTAATTTAGCATATTCATATGATTGTAAGAGAATAAAACAAGCAATACTAAAGACTTTGAAACATTGATAGTTAGAAGAGAAATTATATAAGCATTCATAAAAAAAATATTACCTATCATAAGAGTGGAGATTTGATTTATAGTATAAACAATATTAAGATTAGTTTTTCTCTAAACGATTTGTGGAAAAGAGCAAGAGATGAGGAGAGTTCATATAGTATCTAGAATATGTCTATACTTTCAATTCACACATTCATTATGTTAGAAGGTAATTGGACAAGATCTTTAAATGATAATTCCTTATTGATCAATAAAATGGGAGAAGGATTTATTTTTACATTTAATAGCATTATCAATACACAATATTTTAATTTTTCACTAAAATTGAGTCTAAATCATATTTGCAAAGCAAGAAATAAATGATAATAATTTAGACCTGTGACATAGGAGTAAATCTATGCATATTTGAAAAAAAACCACCAACAAAGATCACATAATATCGCAAGCCACCTTTAGTGTCATTAGGAGCATGTCCTCAAATAGAAAAAATGCTAAAGAACTATAATCACCATCAAGAAAAGCTGATGTATGGCTTTTTGAAAGTTCAAGGTTAACATGATCTAAAGAACCACTAAAAATTAAAGATCCAAGTCCAATATTGAAGAGAAGACCAAGACAAAAGTGTAAAGGATGACATATAACAATATAAATAATAATCTTATATGGAAGGAAAAGAGAAATAGATTTAAATATTCATCCAATCTTACGCCTTATCCTAAGAATTTCATCTTTCTATGGATTCGACATAGTATATTCGTGACTCAAAAAAATAAGTTAACATCAAGTTTAAATAATTGACTAATAAAGACAATATTTAAAAAAAGTTATAAATAAGAAAGGTATTAGGCAACACTTTGAACATGTATAATATAATTGTCAACATAATGAACAGTATGTAAAATTAAAATATTGTTGAAGAAGTAAAATATAAAGGAGTTAAAGGTCATATGGCTGCAATAAGCAGAATAAGAGTACTATAAAAAAGAAGTACCTAATGTAACAAACAAGATACGAGATCAAATAGTATCAAAATCATATAGAAGTTGTTATAAAAGAGCATGAAGATCTTTCAATGAGAATTTAGGAGATGTGCTCTATATTAAACCCTCAGTAGCAACAACTCCAATAATATTAGGTTAAGTCTAAGAGGAATTGGAGTAGTTACCTTGCTTAAAAGTTTAGTTGGGTCATTTTCTGCATTTAGAAATGTGATAAACACTCCTTTTCAGTAGTTTCAAAACATCTTTTAAGACTTCTTAACTGAGTTTTAAGGGTAGAAATATGATAGGATGAGGTTGAGTGACAAGAATAACATCAATGGATGGTGTAGACTTTTTAATGCATAAGGCATTTAGGCGGATCTCTTTTATGATTAATTTTTTGATTACAATATCAAGATTAGGCATAAAACCTCGATGAAAAAGAGAGTTATAGAAGGACTCGAGCTTATCTTTGAGCGTCATCAATAAATGTTATATATGCTTGCAATCTCAAAGCTTAGCATAAATAGTAAAAGCTTCATAATTAGGCCATATATAATCTCTTAATGCCAGTTAGTTATAAAGTTTTTGTAATTCAGATACACAATTATGAATAGTTTGACTAAGTTATTGTTACATCCAGTATAAACATTGATATAATTAAAATTGGTTCGTATCATTATAAAGAATATCGATTTTTTGAAAAAAAAATCATACCTCATTAACAATGCCAAATCTACTAAAGCCAAACTTTATAACTTTGACACAAGGACTACGGAACCATATCAAAATCAAATGATTCATGTCATCCCATATTAATAAGTGTTGAATGAATGCGTCTTCATCTTCATTCATCTTTTTAGTAGATTTAGTTACCTCACCATTCACATAATCTATAGAAGCCTTCTTTTTAAAAACTACTTATGTCCTCAACCCACAAACCATAATTAGATATATTAAATATAATATTAATTGGTTTGGGAATGTATTAGAGAAATTTAGAAGCATTCATGATGTATAAACAATATAATCAACTACCAGTAAATTAAGAGAACAATATAAGAATTAGAGAAAAATTAACTGTAGAAGTAGCATTTGGCCAATTTGACTCCAAAGTTGAGTTCAAGGAACCAAAAACTTTTTGGATTGGTTTGAGTGAAAAGAAAAACTTTTAAGAAAAATAATAGAACAAATCAGTCAAAGTGCTAGTCAATAGATTTGAATCGAATGTTTGAAGATATGGCTAATGCAGAACTCAGGTGATGATATGGCAGACGACGCAACAAACTTAGGACCAAAGAGATTATGTGACAGCTAAAATATATGATGATGTGGTAAATGTAATAACTAAGACAATAGCGTGGTAGTTTATTGGATGTCATATGATGATGACTTGACCAATGGAAGGACAACACATGGTGAAGGATGCTAACTGGACTTTTATCTATGACCAATAAGAAACAACATCATTTTAGTTTTAAAGCTTATAAAACATCATCGTTTAGGTTGCCTTCTTGCCCTAGACAAATAAATTGAACTTTGATAGTGACTTTTAACAGCATATAGGAGAGCACGTGGAGGAGATTATAGACACATTTTGAATTGTTGTGATGAGTTTGAAGAGTAAAAGAGTTTAGTATATATTGTTGTACCCAAAAAGTTCTAAAAAGACCTAGGCTATTCTACTCCCAAGTATACGAGGTAGTTGTAGTGATTACCTAGGGTCGTCTCCAATGGAGGTGAAATTGATTAACTAAAATTAATTTTGAATTAAAAATAAAACAATGCAATCCTAAACACTCTATCTCGAATTGTTGAGTAAAAGACTTTAAAGCAAATATTGCAATTGAACTAAAAAGTAAACTGAATCGAACGGAAGCAAAAACGAGTAGAAATAGAAGTGGAAAAATCTTGAGAATTAATTTTACTAATTTAATCTCTTATGCATGATTAGGGGCAATGATTGGATAGTTGTCTTATTGAAATTAACAGTTTGGCCCGAAGATCAACTCGAATAATAAACTAAATCTAGCTTTTGCATTTGACAAGTTATTATCTGAATTAATTATGAAAACCTTAACTACTAATTACCACTTAAGTTAATATATTTCTAATTCTTAACCTAAGCGTCTATAGTTTCTAGTTCCATAGTAAACTTCTCTTCTCGGTCCTTAGTTTATTACAAAAATGATGCAAAGTTTAGTCATGCTATTACATCCATTCTGTTCAGAAACTATAGCAAACACAAGACATCACAGCAATCCCTCAATCATGCATATTTGACTAAAATAACTACATTGATCCTCAAGAAAAGATATCAGCCCTTCATAGCATAATCACAGTTCATTATTTTCATACACTTTAGCCTCATGTTCAATAATAACAAAAGCATTAGAGCAATAAGATAGTGAATACCAATCAATCTTTAACAAAGAAAATAGGTTCAGCAGATAAAATATCAAGGAGTTCAACATAAATGTTTCGTAGCACAGTTCCAAAGATGGAAAGGCATAAAAAAACGAATGGGCTCTCAAATGATGATGCTGGTAGTGGATATCCAGTCAAACTCCACGTCTCTGATGTTGACTCTTGTCTTCTGCCTCTAGTTCGAGCTCACTTTCTCTGCTACTTATCTCTCTTCCTCCTCTGTTTCTCTTCTTTCTTTTCTCTGCCGAAGCTCTGTTTTTCGCTTCCCTCTCTATCTCTCCTTTTTGTCCCAGCCGAATGAGTGTGTCTATGATGTGTGGAATGAAGAGTGAATGAATGATATCTCCTTCGTCGCCACCCTCTTCTTTTATTTGTAATATGCTCCTTAGTCTAGGGTTTAGTGCCCTCCATCTCTGCAACTGCCACGTGTAAGGAAAAATAAACGAAATGAAGGGGTGTGTAGGTCACGATCGTGACTCACACATGCACGATTGTGCATGTAAGTCACAGTCGTGACTCACACATGCACGACCGTACATGTAATTCATGATCGTGACTTAGCTTACACGACCGTGACCTGATCAATATATGCAACTGTATAATGGTCATTTTCATACACAGTTCTTCTTGTTTAAGTTCATGCCATATTCCCAAATTAATCCAATTAAGATTCATGCAACATCCACGCCGACTTTACTCAATTCATATCAAATTTGAATTAAATCGCAACCAATTTCAACATATGAAAATAAGTAAAATCAAACAAAATTCAACACAACATATATCAAATAACTAATTAATGAACAAATTGTCTCTAATAAAACAAATATAAAAGATCAAAATTTTAAATCCTTTTTCTAAAGGCAGCTTTGATAACATGAAGATAATAAATGAACTTAAAAGATAATGTTTTATACATTTCTATGTGTCTAGAATATTAGACAAGAGGGATATTAATATTAGTTAGGAATTATAAAAATAGAAAGAGATCCTAATTATATGTTTCTTGATGTCTTACATTTAAATTATAGATATGCATCTATCCCTAAATTTATAATCCAATATTCTATATAGATGCCAATGGATAATCATTCTATAAGAAGGTATGTTTCTAAATAATTATGATAGCATTTCTAGTAGAGGATGCAAACAATTATACCAAAAAAATTGAATATTGTCATTAGTCATGAAATTCATTAGTCATGAAATGGTGCTAATGATTTCTCTGTGTAAAATCATTCAAATAATATATAATGATACTAATAATCTAAAAGGGAAAATATTGTAAATATTTTCTAAAAAATAGAAGAAAAATGATAAATTTGACTTTATAATTAAGACTTCTAATTCAAACAATCCATAATCAAATGCTTCCTTAAATTATTACTTTACATTATGCTAAGAAAATTTATAATAAGAATGAAGGAATTGCTTAAGAATTTATAGGATATTTAAATTATTAAAATTATGCATATCTAAGTTCAAAATTTTTGTGCAAATAATTAAAAATTTGATACTCATTTTAATATATGTAAATATTACAATTTACAATGTATTGAATAATGTTGTAAATATTATATCATAGTTGATACCGATTTTAGTACTAGTATAGTACAATATTAGTATAAGTCAACACGAAATATCGTTTCAGATAACATTTTAAAATTATAAACTAGTTTCTCAATTTTATGTAGTTACAGTTTAATCTTATGTTATAAAAATTTTTATTAGTCTTAATTTTTATTAATAGTTAATATTAAATAATCAGATAAATTTGATTTATTTAATATAAAATTAGATTACAAAATAGCAAAACAATAAAGTAAAATTATTTCAAATGTTAAAAAAATTAAACATACATATTTATATTAAAATAAAGAATATTTAAAAATAATATTAAAAATTGAAAAGAATATAAAAATAATGTTTAAACAATGCATAACATATATTTTAATATATAAAATTAGTTTTGTATTAAAATTTAGTCTCATAATGAAGTATTATTTTGACTCAATAACTGTATTTATCAAGTTAAAATAAAAACCGAACTATTGATTGCAGATTGTTATATTAATTCAGTTTTTCAAAGCTTTTTGTGACGTGTACTGCATGGCAAAGGCTCTATATTCTAAACAGTGAAATTCATCAGCATTACCAAAAATTAATATAACAATCTTCTTCTTTGTGTAGACCTATTATATTAAGATGGGAATAGAACCTAGAGACTAGGGAATAGACTTTAGAGGCAATATTTGAAGTAACTGAAAAGGCTATTTTTTTCTGACAAAAAAAAATATAAATAAAAAGAAAAAGTTGTGTAAAATTAATGCTCCTCGTAAAGTGAAGAGCCTTGTGTATTAAAATTGTTATTTTTATTTTTTTGGTTTTATCCTAAATTTGCTAATGTATAATCAAATATCTACGTTTGTGATATGGTGATGTTAACTAATTGTATTAATTAACTATGAAATGTTTTGATGTTAACAAACTATGTAGTATGATAATAGATATTATTACCATGAACCCATATGATTGAGTTTTATGATATTGTGGGAAACTCTTCTTGACAAAGCCAACAAAAAGTCAAGGGTTGACCAACAATTAAAAAATGGCAAGTTTTAATCTCATTTAATGTGATGATATTGAGATATAATTATTTGGCTTCAATTATCAATTAATGGAGTGGTGAGTAACTTATCTTTCCTAGAATTTTCATTTTTAAATGTGTTGTGATGTGTAATTATTAAAATTATATAAAGATTCTACTAATAGTTAAGTTCTGATAGAGATAGAGGATAACATATTTTTTCTTCTTTTACCTAGGTATTACGTAATAGGTTAAACTTAAAGAAATCAATTCTTAATGAGCAGAGAAAAAGTAAAAGAGCGCGGGATATTCGCAGAATCAGGCCGTCACGTGCGGTTTAGTCATCCTCACGTCATCACGTGTCAACTGTGCATTCTTTAGCCAAAGTTTCACGGGAAGCCTCGCGGAAAGGTGTCCAACTCCCACTTCTCAAACGTGACTTCTCTTTTTGCTCATGAAGAACAAAAAAGTGAGAAATAGTCTCAAGTGGCCCAAACACGGCTTCAATATGGTGGTAGGTAACCACGCTCAAGGGTAGCCAATAATAAGAAGCGGTTCTCGTATGGATGACAACAGCCAGACAATAACATTCAACTCTTTAGCGATGGGCTTGGTGGCAACAACCAACCAATCATCTGGCGTTCTGCTCTGTGCGTGTCTCTACCGTAAGATTAGCTACACAACCTCCTCCCAGTTCTTTTAGTTTAGTACTTGATTTTATTTACTTTAAAGAGGAATTATTAACTAATTGTACTTAATTATCTAAACTATGAGTAAGATTGCGTTTAAAGTTGCAGAACTTAATTGGAGATGCTATCATCATCTGGCATAGGAAAATCTTATTCACGCATGAAGTTCAATCCAAGAACTTCGATTTAAAATTGGTATGATGTAATCTTGGTACTTATCTTATTGACGCATGAAGTTCAATCCAGGAACTTCGATTTAAAATTGGAATGATGTAATTTTGGTACTTACAGCTGCTATTCTAGCATAGACTTGTTTAATCAGTTGTATGTCAAACCATCTTCTGTATGCAACACTTAATTTATTAAAAAATAGTAACTTGTTTAAATTACATACCATTAATCAATTAAAGTTAGAGAACTTTGTAAGTCAAGATTTCGAGGTGAACCAAATGTTACAATTTTTTGAGTTTAACTGGGTCCGCAATCTAAAATCCTACCATAGGAAACATCTAATTTTCTATCAATATCACTGGTAGGCATAAGAGAAGATCCAACTAAACATGCTATTCACTGTTCAGATTGTTGAATAATAAAAATTTAGAAATACTAATTCTAGGTAGTCTCCTATTCAACATTTTAAAATCATTTTTAGTGCTATTTTTCATTAATGTTAAGGAAGAGCGTACTCTTATTAGGGGTTGCACCCCTGAAATTCCCAAGTACTATCAGCCTCTTGTAACGTACAAATAACCAATGTTTTAAAAACCGAACCAGACAGTCCGGTCTGACCGAAAAAAATTTAAACCGATCAGTGGTTCGGTTCGGTTTCACTTATTAACCTCTCTATATAAAAACCGGACGGTTCAACCTTTTTCGATCGAACCGAACCGGTCCGGTCCGGTTTTAAACCCTTGATAAAAGCCACTTCATGTCCCTGGTGGATGACTCCCAAAGGTTGGAGACCTTCCGGAAATCATTGCTCGTGGTGATCGAGAACATTTGTCAGAGAACGCCTGTGTGTTTGCATTTTCGTACGAGGGTCAGGGTTCGCCCGAGGTTTTTGGTGATATCAACGACTATACGGTGGAGAGGGCGATCGTAGAGGGAGGGAGTGGCGATGGCCAAACGGACGGCGACACGGAGCATCTGAGAGAGGCGGTCGACTTGGTTGACGAAGTCGGAGAAGAGCTCTTGCTTGGAGGGGCCGACGCCGTTTGCGTGCTTGATGACTTGGTCGGCTCGTTTTCATTTTCATTTTTGGGATTGTGTGTGTTGTTTTGATGAGCTTGTTGAGAATACAAGGGCAAGGGCTTGTTCTTGGAGGAGAAGAGTCAAAAGTGGACATAAAAAAATCAATCCAGAAGATGATGCCGAGAAATAATTTGGTTGGACATAAAAAAATCAATGAACAGGAATGGAGAAATTGTGCTGAGAAGGTTACATTATTACTATTTTAAGTTTTATATTGGAATCATATTTATTTATTTTTAGTTCATTATATAATAATAAATATTGGTGTTTTTTTTTATTTCAATAAAATATTTTATTTTTATTTATTTTTATAAAATTTTCATCTTATTTATTATATTTTGGTTTAATAGCGGTTTACTACCGGTTGAACCTTTAAACTTTAAATTTTTTCTTCAATAAGTTAAATGTTCGGTCCAATTTTTAAAACATTGCAAATAACCCGTCTGGAGATTTTCAGCAAAGAACTTCCGATTATCAGATACTCCATCTGATTCATAATAAGTGTCTTTTTAGATACATTTTAATTATTCAAATGAAGTGTCATTCTTGACTTTGTATGCATATTTATAATTTTACTTCCAAAATTAACCTTTAATTTATCTCACATCTTAATTACACAGATTATATTTTCAAGACACTTTAACATGTAATTAATA
>JANZXV010000004.1:7695323-7710555 GCA_027576455.1 Erythroxylum roigii | reverse complement strand
TTATTGACCTCATCCTACCAAATAGTAAACGATTACTTTTAGACCAGATCAACTTTGTAAAACGAGTAGACTTGGTCCTTCCCTTTTCCCTTCACAATTTAACTGTTACAAGGTTTGATTTGAACCTTTCAGCTACGCTTTATTGTTCATGCTATATAGAGAGAGATGACTAAGGCTATATCTCAAAGCCAGCAAATCATCAGACTACCCCAACAGCTCAATTCGGCATCAAAAGGTTTTCAAAACATACTTGCAAGAAATTTTAGTACCCTCTCGATAACAACGCTTTAGTTATAATTGATTCATTCCAAGGCTTTCAGCTATCTAGGGTTTCGCCCATATCAAACTAAATATGCCACTCAGTAATCAGCTCCTACATTTTGCTCATCTTTCAACAGCCGTGCAAAGCAAGAATTGGGGTTCCATCTCACCCCATGCCATAAACCTAAGCCCCATGCCACCAACTCCACCCATGAGGCCGGCATATAGCTATAACGTATGGAGCCCTAAACCTGGCACACCTTTAGGTTACCGAGCTCAAAACCAGATATACGAATGTGGGGTAGTACAATTGCCTCAGAGCTCTCGACCCAATAGCCCATACGGTGTAAGCTACCCATACTACATAAATTACGGCACGTCTCAACCCCAGCCAGTTGATCAGTGGAACGTTCCTGCCTTGGCAGCACCTCTGCCCACCGTGAACGACGAGTTGAATTGGGAAATGATGAACATCGCAACTGCTCCGACGGAAAGGGGTCCAAGCGTTGGTTTTAATAACACCAACACACGGACCCGTGGTCTCCATGGACCGACAAAGGAAAAGTGGTCAGGCAAGCTTGAGCGGTTCAAGATAAGGAAAATAATTGTAGAAGGGGCTGCAAAGGAAGAGAGACCACACAAGTGATCATGTAATTACTGTTTATGATCAATATGTCTAATAATGAACTTAGCTACTATTAGAAATTAGTTTGTGATATAAGTAGTTAAAGTCAAACTTAGAAATGAAAGGTTTCTTCCTTTTCAAGAGTTGTGACTTGTCGTGAACAAACGTGACTGTTCTGAATGATTGCTTCATTTTCAAGAGTTGTAACTTGTCGTGAATAGATTTGACTGTTCTGAAGGGTTGCTTCCTTTCTAAGAGTTATGACTTGTCATGAACAGACTGACTGTTATGAAAACTCTATATATACATGAGTTTTAGTAAAGATTAAAAAGTTTTTTGAATAATTTTACCAACACAATCTCGACATTCATAATTCTTGAAGAACATTCATACTTTTATAACTTGAATGTTCTTGTGCTCTTTGTATTCTAAAAGTAATTTGCCTTTAACCTGGTTTACAAGTATAGTGGGGGAAATAACACTTCAAGGAAAGTGTCCAATACGCCTAGAACACTTTAAACTTTGTGTTTTGATCTCAATTCTCTGCAATACCATTTAATTCATTGTTCATCCTTTGTTTGTGGACTTCCAACCCGATTCTATTAAAATCTTAAAGTGTTATTTTTTGCTATCATGGAGTCCACTCAAGAATTCGCTCTTAAAGTGATGAACCAAGACTTTGTGAAGTTAGATCGCCTTGATGGAACTGACACCAACTTCAATCGTTGGAAGCACAAGATGATGTTCTTCCTCATCGATTTGAAAATTGCATATGCACTTGATCCCACTCTTCCTACAATTCCTCTTCCAAAGGAGGGTGAAGTTGACACAAGGAAGGATGAACGAGATAAGCGCCGGGAAGATGAATTGCTTTGCAGGGGTCACATTCTCAACACTCTCTCAGACAACCTTTATGACCTCTTTACAACCGTGAAATCGTGAAGAGTCCAAAGGAGATTTGGGCATCACTTAAACGAGAATATGCATGTTAAAAGCAAGGCACAGATAAGTTTATTATTAAAAGATATTTTGAGTTTAAATTTATTTATGGTTCCTCTCTTATGGATCATATCCATGCTTGAATGCTTGTCAATGCCTCTTCTCTTCCCTTTTCTTAACTTCCTTCATAAATTGAAAAAATCCCTAATTCAAAAGGAATTTCAAAATTGCATAATTAATAACATATAATCACCAAAATTCATCCTAGAAATCTCAAACCCATACAATCCTCAAGCTATCTAAACCAAAACCCATCATAAATTACAAAAATTTTGAAAAACTCACCTTGAATCTTCACCCACGTTTTTGCTTCTTGTCTCTAATGGAAGATTAAACCTTCTTCTTTCTTTTTCCTTCTTGAACAAACATCAAAATCCATCTTAAAATCCAAGAAAAATCAAACCCTAACCTTTTTCTTCTTCTCTCCAAAAGAACCGAAACTCTCCTCTCTACTTTCTTCTTTCTTTTCTTTCTTCTTCTATTTTTCTAACTCCTACGACAACTCTCTTCTTCTTTTAAACAAAACCACACATTTCTTGTTCTTCCTTTTTTACCATTCATTTAAGTGATCTTTCCATTTTTTCCCTCCTATTGTCTTAAAAAACTGACATCTTAACTCCTTATTTTGATCAGGTAAATGAAACAATTTGATAACACTTCCTTCTAGAGAAAAGTTTCTCATTGTCTTACGTTTCTAACGACACCAAAAATGATCAATTTGGTTCAGAAATGAAGAAGTTATGGCCAAAACACTTTTAGACCAAAGCTAAACCAAGACTGAACACTACACCTAACTTCACTCCAAAAATTGAACATCTTAGGGACTAAATTAACATTCGATTCCTTCAGAAACTTGTAGCTCCATGTCTATAGTTTAATTTGAAACAAAAATCAACTCAATCGGAGCTCTATAGATCAAGATATCTCCAAATTACTGAAGCATGTTCAGAAAATATCTAACTCATAACCTTTTATCCAATCCTCTCACTTTGATTCAATCAATCTTTTTCAAATCAATTCCAAAATTCATAAACTTGGTATGGAGAGATAGAGGGATCGATCGGAAGTCGGACGAAAAAGTTATGGCCAAACAAATGGAGAGAGGTCGGAATCGGCAAGAAAACCAGAGATCGGTCAGAAAATCAGAGATCGGCCAAAAAGTCAGAGATTAGCCAAAGAATCAGAGGTCGGCCAGATAATCAGAGGTCGGCCAGAAAATCAGAGATCGGCCAAAAAATCAGAGCTCGGCCAGAAAATTAGAGGTTGGCCAGAGAATTAGAGGTCGGCCAGAAAATCAGAGATCGACCGAAAAATCAGAGATCGGCCGGAAAATCAGAGATCGGCCAGGGAATCAGAGCTCGGCTAGAAAATCAGTGATCGGCCGAAAAATCAGAGATCAGTCGGCGATCACCCAGCGCTCGCGCGCCAGACGTGCTCTTGCCTAGCCGAGAATTTTTTTTCCAGTTCAACATTCTATCTTCCAACTTTCATATCTTTTGACCCAGAACTCCAAATTTTACAAACTTGGTATCAATGGAAAGATAAAAGAACACTCTACAACTTTCTTGAAGGACTTAAAAAAATTAGGTCTCTAAAGGGGTCAAAAATTCTACACAAAGTGACTGCTTGTCAACTTCATCCTAAACAGCATCAAAATTTCTAAACATCATAACTTTCTACTCCATTTTCTAAAAATTCCATACTTCATATCAATGGAAAGATAACAACAAGCTCTAAAGAACTTACAAACCAATTCAGCCTCAAAAAGGGTCAAAACTTCATTTCAAGCTGGCTGTCCAAAAAATGTCATCCTAAACAGTGACACAACTTCCAAAAATCATAACTTCCTATTCCATAGTCCAAAAATCTCATGCTTTATATCAATGAAAAGATAAAAACATAATCTACAATTCTCATGAAGACCCTAAGAACAATCTCTAACTTTAAGAGGGTCAAAAGTTCACTCAAAGTTTCTGTCCCCAAAAATCCATCCTAAACATCGACAAGATTTCAAATTATCATAACTTCTAGCCCCGATAACGAAAAATTGTATACTTTATGGCGTTAGAAAGCTGAAAACATAAGCTACAACTTTCATTTAGACCACTTTGACTAATTCCATCTAGATCAGTACAGATTTGCCATTGAAGTTTCTAAACATCATTCCTATACTTAGGATGGCTTAACAACACTTCAACTTCACATATTCACCCACTACCACAATACTCTTTGGTACTATTAAGCTCCACCTCAACTAATTCATCTTAAACACAATTCAAAACTCCAACATGCTATTCCAAAGCAAATACCCAACATCAAACTCAACAAGGAAGAATATGCGCATACACATTTCTCTTTCACAAAAGTCATACACAAAACACTCATTTCATGTATTAACCTCAAAATATCATTGCAATTGCTCCAATTAACATTACCCAAATAAAACATTAAATACCACTAATTCCTCATTTAATTTCATTTAATAAATCAAATTTTCAAGAAAAAGTTCGGGGTCCAACACTTATAGTCTTTTTTCCCTCTTTTTCTAATATGGGACACTCACATGTGGATATTTTCAACATTCTCCCTTAAGTGCAACTAAGACTAGACATCCAGACGGACAACCGAAAAATTAATAATTTGGACCAAACCTGCTCTAATACTATGTGAAATTTGCAATAGACCTACGGGCTCACACAAGAAGGAAAGTTAGACCACGCACAATCCCAAGTGAGGTTCTATTCTAAAACTAATTGATAATAGATGTAGTAGCTTACTATACTTATATGTTAGTCTTATTTTCTTTCTTTTTCTAATATAACACTTATATGGGAGTATTATCAACACTCTTGCTTGATTATTAACCACTGTTCTCATTTTTCATTAACCTGAGCTTGCTGTACTTGTTTGTCATGAAAATCACAACCCGCACTCATCTGCTGATTTGATTGGTCGAAGCTGAACGTGGGTTTCCCTTTTAAATTGATATAATATTGTCTTCTATCGAGTTGGAAATTTCAGGTGCAGTCCAGTCTTAATTCCCAGATAAAACCAGATTCATCTCGATGTGGCTGATACTTTAATTAGTACCGGACATTTGTCTAATTGCTAGAATACAAAGAACATAAAGCAAGTTGCTAGAATACAAAGAACATAAAGCAAGTTCTATTGTGAGTGACAAATGTTGTCACACGCACTCTGGGATAAAAGCCTACCAAAACCATTTGCTTGAATAAAGTGAGAGACAAGTATCATTTGCCTCATCCCGGTACTGTGGTGCCATGTTTAAGTATGTTTAGAAGATATCTTCTGCTTTATTATTCTTTTTGCAAAATATCTAAGCAAATCTTTTACATATAAAATTCTTTTTCTATGCAAGTATTAATATTGTGAATATCGTTACTAAATTTAGTTTTAATTCTAATTTTATTATAATATGATATTAATATCAAATGGATATTGTTTCAAATTATTTTTTAAAATTATAAAATAATTTTTATTTTATGAATTATAAAATAGTTCTTCAATATATTATCTTTATCCTACTAATTATATTACCATTATAACCATTATAAGACACTCTAATTTTATCAATCTTTAGCTTCTTGATTATAATATCATTATAAGGAGCGTAAAAATTAGAGGAATACATGTTCACGTTATTTCTCTAATCTAAAGACTCCGTACTTCTACAATTCTAATGATTAAACTAAGCCTCTCAAGACTCATTGTGTTGTTGTCTTGTCAGTATCTCACATCTCCTCTTACTACTGACTGGATCTTTCTTTCCATTCATGTTCACCATATATACCATGCTCCAAAGCGACATCTTATTTCACTCTTCATGAAGAGGCTCCATCTCATTTCACCGAGGATAAGAAGCAGCAGTAAGCGGCGACAGTGGGCGACAAGACGACAACAGTGAGACGCCAGAAAAAATGGATGGCAGTCATGAGCTGATCTAGAAATTTTTTTAAGTGGGGTAAAATTTTAATAAAAGTAAAATTTTATTTTTAATAGGGACAAAATTTTAGTTTGAACAAAATTTTATTTTATTTATACCATAAAAATTTAAAATAAAAAATTTTTCAAGTAAAATGTTTCGGAGGCAAGTGGGGGCAAAGTGGCTCCGCCACTGAAGACAGCAGTGGTAGTAAAAATGGAAGAAGTAGACAGTGAGTAGGAACTGATTGAAAGAGAGGAAGAGGGTTTTTTAAGATTTTATTTATTTTTTTAGTCTAAAATGTTTATAAATTTTTAATTTGACTCGATATAGTGTTAGTATTTATTATACCTCCGATTAATACCAATTGAAATAATTTAAGGAGTATAGTTGAGTGGATAGGACTCATCCATCCTTAACCAAAGGTCATAGGTTTGATCATTGGCTTTAGATATGAAGCAGCCTTAAATTTTTGGGTTAGTTATCCCATCCTGTGATGTGCCTACAAATCAGTAAAGGGATTAGTTATTGGTCCGTCAGTGGATACCCTAGGTTAAGTCAAAAAAAAAAAAAAGGAATTGAAACTGACTGAAAATTGATTCTGGTACAAAACTTTTTTATTTTTTATCGTTTTTTGTCAATGTAACACATCGAACCGATACCGGTTAGCACAGTACGAGAATACCGCAGACAGTTATGCTTCCGGAGATCAAAACTAATATTTTATTACCTGGATAATCAGGTCTTCAGGAGTGATTTGTCCTTTCAAAATCAAGTTGCTACATGTACGATGTAATTTATGTCGTCCATGGAATACAGATGGTAATCAGTATGATCATTCTCACTTCTTAAAGTGGGTGCATGGCTACTTTTCTAGATGCTTCCGATCGATTCTGATACCTCTCTTGACGATTCCTGAAAACAAGTAATGGTCTTGTTAAGGATCTCCTAACGTCGAAAACATGGTCATAATTCCATTAATTCACTCACATCAACAACCATCTTTATGGTACCGTGAGTTTTACCAAAATTTGTTAGCAAAATAATGAAATAACACCGAATAAAAATTGGAATAGCTTATTTTGTTAGCAAAATAATGAAATAACACCGAATAAAAATTGGAATAGCTTATTTGAAAATACAAGGTATCGTCAAAATAATGTAATAATGTAATGAAAGTTACTAGGATAATAATGGTAACAACGTTATGAACATTATTGAGTAACTGACAAGTATTAAAACATAAGAATTAATCAAGTGGGCCCAAAAAGTTTACATCACTCTCGCGCGCTCAAGAAACTTGATTTAAAGTCTTACAAAACAACTTAGTATATAAACTAGGTAAAAGTCTCTTGCTCTTTCAATGTAGGACACAAACCAAAGAAAGAGAGAGAGATGTTCCAAGTTTTGGAACAATACCAACAATCCTTTACTTGATCCAAAACTTGAGAAACAAACTATATCAAATTACGAGAGATAGGCGAACAACTAAGTAAACTAAGTCTTGAACCTGGTGTCTAAGAAAATCAGAAACAAAACCTACTAGAGAAATAAACAGCCTAAAAAATGCCCTGGTCTCATGATCGCTCTAGAGAGGCAACCCAATGCTCTCATAGGAGGGTGGCTAGCCTTCCGCAATCACGTATGTGAGTCCATCAAGTGTGTACTGCTCACACCACCCAAACTTGGGCTATGGAACTCATTAAAGGTTAAACCATCCAACCTTATCAAACGCAGTAAATTCATGCTAAGCGACACAATTCAACAACTCGATATATCTTAATATTATTACATAAACAACATTCGTGTAACTAGTCACCACAAAACCTCGCTTGACCTATTGAACTTGGTTTCCCAAGATGGTTTCCATCACAAGGTTACTACGCAACTAGGCTCAATCACATCCCTTTAGCATGCTCTGAAACTAATTTCCTACTTAAAGCTTTTGTAAACATATACGCTAAATTTCTCTCTGACTTGACATAGTCTAGAGAGATTACACCATGTCTAATTAAAGTACAAACAATTTTATGTCTCAATCTGATATGTCTACTTTTGCCATTATATGCCTTGTTCTTGGCAACACGAATGGCAACCAACAAATCATAATGAAAGAATACAAAAGGAATTGGTTTTTCTCAAAGTGAGAAATCTGCTAAAAGATTCCTTAGCCATTTAATTTCCCGTCTTGCCAGCTCCAAAGCCATAAACTTTGCCTCCATTATTAATCTCACAATACATGTTTACTTGGATGATTTCCAAGACACAACAACTCCTACCAAGGTAAAAATATAACCGCCGGTAGAGTATATATCATCACTCTCCATAACTCAGTTAGCATCAAAATACCCCTCTAATACAAGAGGATGACCACCAAATGATAATCCATAATGCATAGTACCTTTCAAATATCTCAACAAATGAATCAATGCATTCTAATGCTCTTGATTAGGATTATGAGTATACCTACCAAGTTTACTCACACAATATGCAATATTAAGATAAGAATAGTTCATCAAGAATATCACACTACTAAGAATTTTAGCATACTCAGCTTAGTTTATACTATCACTAAGATTTTTTTAAAAAGTAACATTAGCATCATAGAGACTCTTGACTGGTTCAACATCATAGTAACCAAACTTCTTCAAAATTTTCTCAACATAATGAGTTTGATTCAACCTAAAACTCGAGTTAGTCCTATCAACTTTGACTCCCAAAATAAAATCCATAGGTCCAAGATCTTTCATATCAAAGGAAGACTTTAGCAAACTCTTAGTAGTATCAATGATTGATAAAGTAGTACCAAAAATATGCATATCATCTAAATAAAAAGTTATGATCACACAACCATTAGCATAAGATTTCACGTAAATTTAAAAATCATCATCACAAGAGGTGAAACTATGTTTGAAAATCTCACTTTCAAATTTCTCTTGCCACTGTTTGAGAGCTTGTTTAAGTCTATACAAAGACTTAACCAACTTACACACCTTTTGCTCTTTACTAGGCACTCTAAACCCTTCAAGCTGGATTATATAAAATTCCTCATCAAGATCACCATTTAAGAAAGTTGTCTTAACATCCATTGGGTGCATATGAAGCTTAAATATCTATGCAATAGCAAACAACATCCTTATAAATGCAATTTTAGTAACAAGAGAGTAAGTATAAAAAAAGTATAATCCTTCCTTTTGTTTAAAGCCTTTAATCACAAGTCTTGTCTTGAACATCTCAATGGTTCATTTAAGTCTCAATTTCTTTTTGAAAATCCACTTACACTATAAAGGCTTACACCCTCGAGGTAGATCAACTAAAACCTGAGTTTTATTAGACACGATTGACTATAATTCATTATTTATGGATTCCTTCCAAAAGGTAGCATCTACATATCTCATTGCTTCCTTATAATTTTTGGGATCTTCCTCAATAATAAGAGTCACCACAAAAACATCATCTACTTCTTAGGTTTTTTCACCATAAAGGACGTAATAAAGTCAGAACCAAAACTGGTGGGAACTCTAGCTCTTTTACTTCTCCTTGGTTCAATAATTTCCTCTTCCTCTATGTCATCATTGGTAGAAGAACTAGGGACAGATTTTCTAGGAGATAGCACATTCATTTTCATAGGAAATATATCCTCAAAGAACACTACATCCCTTGACTCCATAATTAGTCCAAAAGTTTTATATCCCTCTTCCTTAACCATAAATCTATAGGCAACACTATTAGAGGCATATCCCACAAAAATTGAACCAATGGTCTTAGGCCCAATTTTCTTCCTCTTAGATTTAGGTACGGCAACCTTAGCAAAACACCCCCACACTTTCAAACAATGCAAGTTAGATAGATAACCTTTCCAAATGTCATAAGGGGTTTGACCTAGTTTCTTCTGAGGGACTCTATTTAGAACATAACAAACTGAAACAATAGCTTCCCCCCGTATAAAGTTAGGTAAACTTAAGGAAATCTACATTGCATTCATCATATCCTTAAGTTTTTGATTTTTCCTCTTGACTATTCCATTAAGTGTTCGATTTTTCCTCTTGACTATTCCATTTTGTTCATGTTTATAAGGGGCTGAAAGTTCGTGAATAATCCAAAATTTTTCACAATAATTAGCAAGAAAATTGGTACTATACTCACCACCTCGATCAAAACTTAATCTTTTAATTTTCCTTTCCAATTGGTTTTCAACCTTTGCATTGCATTTCGTAGACACTTCCTCTGCATTACATTTATTTTTCAATAAGTAAACCTTAGTAAATATAGAGCAATCGTCCATAAAAGTAATATAATATCTCATTCCTCCTTTACTCACACAATTTTTAAAATCACTCAAATTTGTGTGCACCAAGTCTAATAGTGACTCTCTCTCGGTTACAAACTTTACAGGTTCCTTAGAGTATTTAGCCTCAACACAAAATTGTCATTTTTTCATTTCATTAGTGATCTAGTTAGGTAACAAGTTTAAGCTTTGCATCCTCTTAATTGATCTCACATTCACATGACCAAGTCTAGAGTGTCATAGGTCTATAGACTTAACAATATAAGCAGAAGAATTAGATGCATTCATTTCAACATCAAGCGCAAGTAAGCCCCCATTACAAAACCCTTTACTAATAAAATTTCCATTCTTAGTAAGAACTAGCTTATCATAATCAAAAGTAAGTTTAACACTAGTTTTGTTAAGTAACATACAAAAAATCAAGTTTCTACAAACACAAGGCACAAATAAATTTTTTTTATAGTGGTAACTATCATAATGTTTTAGTGGATAGTTTAGTATGTGTTTAGTTGTTAAATTCAATGAATAGTGCATGTTTACATTAGGATTGTGTTATTTAGTTAAATGTTTGTGTTTTGATTGTTATATGGGTTAGAGCATGGTTTTGTGCTTTAATTTTATGTATTTGAGGTGCCTTGATGTATTTGTTAGTGTTTGAGAACAGAAATGGAAGAACGGAGGAGAATCGAAGGAAGCCCAGAGCCAGAGCCAGACCCACAATCGTGAAAGAACCAGTTGGGGGGAGCCACGATTGTGGTAGACAGTGAGCTAAATGAAGTTCCACGATTGTGGCCTGTATGACAGACTCCCAAATGCGACTTACTGAGGGACATTTGGTACTTTTTTAACCTGGGCAAACCCTAGTTTACCTAAAATAGAAAAGACTATATAAAGAAAGAGAAAGAATCCTAGGGGGAGCTCCAATTTCTGCCACTTTAGGAAAACCCCATGAAGAAAGAAGAAGAAGAGAGAGAAGAGGGAGAAGAGGAGAGAGGAGTGGAATTTTGCTGCTGCTGCTTTCCTGAGCCATCTCGATCCTTCCAAGTGACATTTTCTTTTCATCTTTATTATTTTTTCTTTGAATGTGTAAGATGGATATGATGGTGTTAATAAATTTGGGATTGATGATGATGTTCTAACTTTTCTTTAGAGATTTAAACTTGATTCAATGTTAATCTAGTTGTTTTATGTTAATTCATTTGAGTTTTGTGATTATTTGTTGTAGCCTCATGCTTCGGTAATAAATCGAGAGAGTTAACCAAATACAAAATGATTGAGTTGGTTAATGAGAGTTAGATGACCTAATAGACCACACAAATAATCAAATCGGTGATTATACAGAGAGAGATCTCATGTGAGACTCGGTTGTTTATTAGAAGGATTAAGAACTAATTAGGTTATAGGTTGATTGTTAATTGAGAGATGTCAGTTTCGGTAACTCAACATAATTAGGGTTTATTAATTAGGGCTTAGTGATTATAACTCAAATGATAGTAATCCACCCTTTGATAGTCTAGAACAGACCACATCAACCCAAAAGTGATTAGGTTAGCATTGATGATAGGATAAATCCCTTTCTCATAATTTGGTAATTTTTCTTATGTGATTTTCCATTGTGAATTTGGCATTGCTCAATATTCGATTTCTTTTGTGGTAATTTTACAAATTAATTTCTTGTCAATCATCTTCACATGTTACTTTTTTGTTCATTTTTTATTTTCATTTTAATATTTCTTTAGGCTTTAGATAACTTAGAATTAGATTAGTTCGACAACTTCTCAAGAGATCAACACCTCACATACTATACCCACGACCTGTGCACTTGCAGTATATTGTGGGTTTTAAATAGATTAAAACTTGCATCAATAAATTTTTGGCGCTGTTGTCGGGGAGTAGTAGGATTAGTTTAGTTCTTGTAGTCTAAGGCATTCTCATCACTCTTGTGTCCGTGCATCTGTATGAACCCAAGAGTCACTCGATCACTGAAACCCTAGCACTCGACATCAATCGATTGGAATGAGTCATTCGAAGACCCAAACAGAAAGAAGGAAATACCAAAGCAATCATGGATGAAGAAATTCATCAAGAGTTTCAACAAGGAAGAAACCAAGGGAACCAACCGCAGACCCTCATGGATTTCATAAGACTAGGATTTAATGCGACCAATCAAGGTGTCACTAGACTGCCTGTTCAAGCACCTTCATTTGAAATAAAGCCAGCCTTATTAAACATATTTTAAACAAATGTTCAATTATATGGACTGACTAATGAGGATCCTAATGCACACATAGTAAATTTCTTAGAAATATGTAATACCTTTCGATATTATGGAATGTCAGAAGAGGCTGTTAGGATAAGGCTCTTTCCTTTCATGCTAAGGGATAGAGCTAAAGCTTGGTATCACTCTCCTTAGCCCTCAAATGTCACAATGTGGGAGCAATTGGTACATGCATTCTTGGACAAGTATTTGCCCCTCACTAAAACTACAAAGATGATAAAAGAAATCACGAACTTCCAACAGAGTGATGGGGAATTACTTTATGAAGCGTGGGAGAGATATAAGGATTTGCAAAGGAGGTGTCCATACCACAACTTACCAAAAGAATTTGTTTTGTAAACCTTCTATATGGATTCAATCCACCCATAAGAGGTACCATAAATGTAGCATTGGGCGAATTGCTTATGCAAAAGACTATTGACGAAGTGGAGGAGTTGTTAGAAGAAATGGCCAGTAACAGCTATCTGTGGACGAATGGCCGAAGTAGGCAACACATAACCGTCCGAAAATAGAAGGGAGCTATAACTATTTACTAAATGATAGAGATGCAAGAAAAAATTGATAGCTTAACTAACAGTTGAACAACATGAAAGCTTTCTCTTCAACCCCTATTAAGGCTATTCAATAAAGATGCGAGCTATACGGCCAGGATAATCATAATACCATCGACTGCTTCCTAATGTAAAGTAATGAAACGAAGCAAATTAAGTATATGGGAGCACAGTTTGGTCATGGTGGAGGGAACATCCCCTATTAAAACATGTACAATACTAGGTGGAAGAATCACCCAAACTTTTCGTGGTCAAACAATGCTAAAGGTCAATTCTGATGTCACGGGCCTCCTGAATTCCAACAGGAGAAACCTAATTCAATGGATGTCAAATTAGACAAAATCTTGGATACGATTATAAGCATGGATGATGCGCATAAGAGATTGGAAGAAAAATTTCAACAGGTGACAAAGAATCATGCATCCTCCATCTATAACTTGGAAGTCCAAATGGGCCAGTTGGTAGATGCACTATCTATAGGAAATGTGGGGAGACTTCTAAGTAACACAGAAACAAACCTCAAGTAGAGAATCGTGCTTATCACCCAAGCCACTAATGAGAAGCTCGACCAAGCTGAAGAAGATAGGGAAAAGGAAAAGAAATGGGCTGACAAAAATTTCCTGTCGAATGAACATAACTTGAAGGAAATCAAGGAGTATTGACCTGCAATTCCATACCTTATTCTAGCAAAATGAAAGTCAAAAGAAACGGAGTTAAAGGAAGTCCTTGAGGTAATAGAGCAGCCAAAAACATGACTCACTGTTATGGAATCTATACAAGAGATATTAATCAACATAAAGGAGTTGGAAAAGCTGGCGAGTGAAGTAGGAAGCATGGAGAACTCTAATGAAATGGCAACATTACCACGTAAGCAAAATGATCTAGGGAATTTTTATATTCCTTGCATCATAGGTAATGTCAAAGTGCATAAGACTTTCGCAGACTTAAGAGCTGGTATAAGTATGATGCCTTACATTTTATTCCAAAAGATGAAGTTAGGAGAAATAGCACCAACCATGATGAGTGTACAAATGGTTGATCGGTCAATTCACCGTTTGAGAGGTATATTCAAGGACATTCTTGTTAAGGAAGAAAAATTTACCTTTCCTATAGACTTCATCATTTTGGACATAGAGGAAGACTTAGAGATACTAATTATCCTTGGACAACCATTTTTAGCCACCGCCTGATCTATTATAGATGTTGATGGAGGCAAGTTAACTCTAAGGGTGGGGAATGAGAAAGTGTCCTTTAACGTGTCCAACAGTAGCAGAAGTTCTCACAATTTCGTAGACATCATTAAGAGAACCAAGTCTCGTAGAGAAGTTGAAAGTAGTGATGATCACAAGGATTCACCTAAAAGGCCACAATCTCGAAGAAATAAGCAAAAGAAGAAGACAAAGAAGAAGGGTGGTGGAAATCATAGTCTAGTAGCTCATTTGCAATTTATGAGACCTAAGATTGCGCTACCATTACACAACTTGTTCAAACCACCACGAGCAAAAAAAATACGTCGAGCTACCAACGGTAAAAGAAGCACTGCATGAGAGGCAACCCATGATTTTTTATCATTTTGTTATGTCATCTTTTATAGTAAATAGGTTTTGCATTATGGTTTTTTGTGTGTTTCGAGTCTACTTAAATATCTTGGAGGAATTGAGGATTATTTGACATGGGAATGTGTAGAAGGCAAGCACAATGAGGTGATAATGTAATTATAAGATATGGAAGGATTTTAGGGATAAAATGAGGAAAAAGACGCGAAATCAGACAGCATGCAAAATTTTTGTAGGGCCACGATCGTGGCCAATGGTAGAGTAGTCCTGATATACGCAAATTTTTCAACATTTTTTTTCCAGTTTTAACCCCCTAACCACTTCCTAACCTATATATTAACACTCAACCTCACTTTTCCTACGCATTTCATTTTCTCACTATCTCTTTAAACAGAAGAACTCACTTCTCTCTCTACAAACATCTTACGTCTTTATCTCTCCTAAAAAAGTTTCCTCACAACTCTCAATCTAATAGGGCCACACATTAAGCAAATGATCAAGCTTACTCAACCTAAAGGCAAGGTCCAAGTATCGGACCGTGGGCAAAGAAACCAATTGGCAGATGATCGCGGCTCGTCGTTCAATCCTAAGATTAATCCTTGGAAACCGGTAAAAAATAATTAATTCCAAGATTGTAGTACAAGCTGAACTTCAGGTCGTCTCACTTTTTGGAACCTACGAAAAAGGTTTTAAAGCTAGCCTAAGTCAAAAATGCAATTAAAGCGGATAAA
>JANZXV010000004.1:7617847-7629718 GCA_027576455.1 Erythroxylum roigii | reverse complement strand
AGTAAAGAAGAAGAAAATGAAGAAGAGACCATATGGCAACATGAAAGACAAAGCAAGATAGCTTTCAAATGTAATGACCGATGAATTTAATACGTGGTGAGTGTCATGACACGTATCACTCAAAAATCCAAATAACATCTTTTGCTAATGGTACTCGCTACCACTAATCTCTAGTCCATTTGTCATCCAATTTCTAATCCAATTGTCTCCCAATTTTCAATGTCATATGTTATTAAATCCCAATGTCATTAATAAAAATTTTCACTTCTATTTGACTCTTATTTCTACTACTATTTATTAATTGTTCTGCCACTTGACATTTTCCCTAGTCCACAATTCACATTATAAACACATTAAATATCAATTATACCCGAAAAATGTCAAATGAGTGCATGTACAGTCATTGTAATGTGTGCAAAAATTCAAATTCACGTGGGTGTTTGCTATAGTATGCATGAGCATGAAGTGCATTTCTCTAATCTCTTATTGCTATTTCTCATTTACAAAAATCTAAGGTTCTAACCTTTAGTATAGAAACGGGATGTTACAATTCCCCCCCCCCCCCACTTAATAAATTTCGTCCTCGAAATTCTTATTTGGTTGATAAAAAAGGCAGGAGTATTGTTTCCTCATATGCTCCTCCATTTCCTGTTTAACCCCATCACTAGAATAATTTCTTCCAATTGTCTATAGTCGATAGACTCACTAGGTCTTTCAATCACTTATTTAATCATTCACTATCTTAACTAGTTCCTTAATATATCTCAGATTACTCACAATTTTCCACTTGCTGAGTCGATAACACCAATATTAGATCATATTGATATTTCTTAGCATACTCACATATAACACATTATGAATCTAAGACATCTTTGTTAGTAATACAAACTCATTTGTTAATGGTCCTATCCTCACAATAATTTCATATGGACCAATTTATGTCGGGCTTAGCTTATCCTTTTTCCTAACCTGAGCACACCTTGTCAAGGTGATACCCTCAAAAACATTTTTTTTTAATTCACATCTTTTCAATGTTAATACACTTAACTTTTATGTCTATCTCACTATATTCCATATCTTCGGTATTCCAACTAACTCGTTTATCTTTCTTGAATCACTACAGATTCATTTCACTCATTAATAGTATCTCAAATCAATTTTGGCCTTCAACCACTTTTAGGCCCTCTTCATTTCAATATAAGGGCAAACAACTCTTTCCGTCGTAACGCCCCATACAATATTCTAATGGTATCACTATGATAATGATTGTTAAGCTTAAAGTCAATTAGAACCATACATTGGCCTTATGTTCCTATGAACTCTAAAATATAAGCTTTAAGCAAATCTCCAATAGTTAAGACTATTGACAACTCATACATGCAGTCACTTGTTTCTACCTCCTTAGCCGTTAAATGTAGTTTCAACATATTCCTACTAGGATGTATATCATAGGTTGTTATTTATGCTTTATCCAAAAATCTCTTTTCTCAATCATCTCCTTCAGGTACACATACTCTTTACTTAAGTCACAACGTATCATTTTTCCTATTCAACTTAAAAATCCAGATACATTTTCAATTTCTCAATAAGAATCAAAATTTTCAAATCCTCAATTTGGGCTTTGTTGATTCTATCATGTGAAACTGATCTTAAATTCAATAGATAATAGTACTTTGATTTGCCCAAAATTTAACTCGACATTCTATGCTCCTTATTGTACTAGATTTGATAACCTCAATACCTAAATTTGTGCTAAACCACTATTGAATTTTATGTTCAATACATCAGATACACACTAGTATTACCAGGATAGCACTCATTTGTACAATCATAATCTTTCAGTAATTATATCCATTGTCTCGGTTTCGTATTCAATTCTTTCAAACTCAATAATTACCTCAAGCTTAAATGATTTGTATATTTATATATATCCAAAATATTTCTGTACATATATTGTCTCCAAACTTTCAAAGCAATCACTATTGTAGCAAGTTCTAAATCATATATCAAATAATAAACTCATAAGACTTTAATTGTCTCTATGTATACGAAATCACTTTATTATGTTGCATTAGATTTCACCCTAATCTATGGTGTGAAACATCATTGTATACTACAAAATCTCCAAATCCAAACGATATAATTAACATCGGTATTATAATTCCTCAAAATTCTTTTTACATTTATAAGTTATACGATTTACACGTTTTTCCTGAGACATTTTTGTCAAAGGACTAAAATTAGTGAAAACTCCTTAACAGTCTCTGGTAGTACACCCATATACGGTTAATTCTAGAAAACTCTGGATCTCATATATACTCTTTAGAGTTTCTTACTTCATCATTACCTCTACTTTCTCTTTGGGTCTCTTAATATGCCATGTTCGGATACTATATGACCCAACATTTTATTTAATCAAGCTAAGATTAACTTTTATTAAACTTACCATATAATTGTTTCTACCCTTATGATATGTAAGATTCACCTCAAGTATTCAAAATATTCTTCTCAACTTTTCGAATACATTCAATATATCATCTATGATCATAGTCACTAATTGATCTAAGCAGAATTGGGACACTTTATTCGTCAATATCATAATACTGTCGGGGGCATTTGTTAACTCAACAGATATTGCCAAAACTCAATGTGCCCATGATTAGTTCTCGTAATTCCTTAAGTAACTAATTCATCAATGATGTAATATCATTTCTCTTTTTTCTAGTTTCCTAATTAACTTCTTTTCTCGAACGATTTTCACCATTCATTCTATTTCCTCTGATTTCACATTAACTTATTCTAATGACTATTCATTCATACTAGTTTCTTAACACCTTTCAATTTATTTGCAATCTTAACTTCCTATGTTGGTAACACATTCATCAAATCTAATTTATATCCCCTGAACATATTTACATAGAATATAGTTTGGACCTAAGTTCTCCTCACGTTATCAACAGTGTCTTCTCAAATTCAAGAATTCAATCACATAGTTGGATACTTTACATCAAACAAAATGCATACACTCTCAGTAGCATATTCTACCTCTTATGCCCGACTCTCCGATAGAAATGGGACTCCAATATTTACTATTGATTTGTTCCATCATCGTTCATTCTTAGAAGTAAACCATCTAGTCTATGTAACCTAATTCGGTGAAATTCTTCTTTAAAAAGGAGATTTCTTGCTACTATTATCTATACTGTTCATGCAATCCTTATCAACCAACTGTTTTCATTATTGCGTATCAACCATTCTTAATACCTCAAGAAGATCAATTTCTATCTTTTCTTAGAAGGTCATAATATTCTATTTATCAAAAACTTTATGAAGAATACATGATTATTATCACATATACTTGGATGTGTATCATTAAGGGCATCCCATTCTATCCAGACATTTATTTCCGAAAAAACACCAATTTATATCTTACAATAATGATACTTTGATCTCAATTAATCCTAGACAACATTTCTGTTTTTATTCCTGCCCACAATTGTGAGGACTCTGCCATGATCATGACAGAACCAATTTATCTTGGCCACAATCATAGGAACTATGTCACAATCGTGCCCCGCTTCTATTTCCTCGAACTCATCACACATGGTAACATCATTTACACTCTCAATTTATCCCCAAATAATCATTTAAACACTTTCATGTGCTACTCTGAGTCATCTTAAAACTTTAACTATGGGAAATATAACTTAAGAGTATTCAACAAGTCATAGATCACTAAGAGTATTCAACAAGTCATAGATCACTTCCTATTTCATATCCAAACATATAATACTTAGGTACTTGATAATATCACTTGTCAAAGTAATCACATTATCAGATATGCGCTCATAATAAATAATCAACTTAACCTTAGGTCTTTTACTTATCTCGTTCTCATTTATCTCCTTTCTAATCATCATTTATTTCATCTTACATATGTATATTCGCAATCGATTCAAAATTTTAAGAGCATAAACTCCATGAATTTCTGACCTCAATACTACTGATATAATCTTATGCTAAATGATAACTCTTATCACATTTATCAAACTATCATGTCAAGTCTAATTTCAACCTCTCAAGGTCATAGAAAATTTTATTTTCTTTTAACTTGACTTGTACTCTTTAAATCTTGTCATTCATATTTATATCTCTATTTTCCTCAAACAATCCACAACAATGCATTCACATCTATATCACATTTGAGGATATATCACCACAGTACAATATTGATGTCATATTCAACAATACATCCACCAATGCAAATGTGTTGAATCTTTATCTGTCATATCTAACCATATACTTTTTCTCATTTCTAAATGTCCATGAACTTTCATTTCTCACATTCTGACAGATCATCATTTTTCTCACTATTTCTCTCAGCTCAAACTCTTAACAAATGCTCATACATGTGACTCATACATATGTAACTCAAACTACGGATCAGCTACTGTTGTATGCTAAGACATGTCTAAAATGCATGTAACTTGACATATATTTTGAAAAACGCCCATGTAAGATACTAAATCTGGGCTTTGATACAAAATTATAGCACCTCACTCTCGCAAGACACGTACCCAACAATTTGAGTGATATCTGAGTATGTACCCCACGAGGGTGGCATACTAAAACAGTCAACTATTGAACTAGTAACAATTTTTTTCAAAATAATGCACGCATATGCGGAAAATCAATAAACAAATTGGGCCCACTTTATTTATAAACATTTTCAATTATAAGAGTTACAATCATTATACTTATCATCAAAATTTCAGTAGTCGTTTGGGCCCATTTCATTACAAACATCACTCGCCATAATTGTTTTTACACTTTACAATTTACACACATACATTGCACAATATTTGCAGAAATATAATTCAAAAACTAAAATCACTGAAGACATATACAGGTGCAAACTGATCCCGACCCTTAGCCCATATCTGATTTCAATGGCTATACTTGAATTAGCTTAATTGGATATCTCCTCTGAACCTGGAAAGCCACGTTGTAATTTTGGTGAGTTTTGCGAACTCAGTAAGTTAACCATCCTCGATGGTTCACTCAAATCATATAACACATCTCATCATATACTCACATAATTCACATAGCTTCATTGATCATGTAGTATCACATATCATTTAATTCATATATCACATTCAGAGTAGTCAAATAGATCATTTTGATCATTTAAAACATATATATCAATTATAAATGTAATGCACACGAGACTTACTTTTATTTATTACTTTGTTATGATCAAGTGCCTTTTTACTAGCTCATATCCTTGTGGATACCGAGCTGTATAAGATAATGTTCCATATCCCTTAGTGGATACCGGGTACAATAGTAATTGAGCTAGAGGCTCTTATTAGATTCTGAGCTTTAAGCTCTTTTCACTGGCGACTCCGGCCACAACTGCCTTTATCTTTTATGCATTCATGTAATAAAATGCATCACATATATCCAGTCAATCAAAAGTGTTCAATATTATACAGTAATATTCACTATCAAATTCTCATTCACAATTGTCATCGGACCTTGGCCCGATATTCAACATATACATTTAGAATCACTTATTTAATTCATATGCACATTCACATTTTTCTTCGAAACCTAGTCCAATATTCAACAATCAAGTTGAGTATCACTTATTTCATGAAATTCACATACAAGGAGCACATCCAATATGATATTTATGCATCAAACGCCTCGAACTTTCAAAGTCCGGAATTAACACAATCGCATTCATAAAATAATCCAACACAGAATTTAATACAAATAAATATTCAAGTGAGACCGTCTAGGTTACTCACAGGTTGCTCCAGAAAGGTCTATATGTTGACACTCTAAATGTTCCTCTATATCATGCAATATACATTTACACATATTGCCAATTTGCATACTTATGTAAGTACTCATTTATGCACATATGTATACATATGGATTATGTACAATGCATGCTCAATGACAATCCCGGGTATATTTCCAATATTCTCCTCACATGATCATTCATATACCAACAATCACATAACTAAAATTTGAACTTAGTTTTACACCTCAATCAAACAAATTGAATCCAAGTTCATAACTCCATTGATCACTCCAGATTTTTCTAAAAATAGACTTTTGGGTCGACTTTGCTTGATCATTCTAACCAGGAAAATGGAGTAATTAGGCAACACTTTCTTCTATAAAATTGTTCCCCTATGTATTAAGTTTCTTATGATACCACAATCATACAATTTGATTCAGTATTCTGAAAGTTATACTCAAAATACTTTGGACTATTCTTAAACTACAACAGTACTCTATACTCGACTTCGAGCCAGATTTTGGAATTCTCCAAGACAGAATTGAAATTCGATTTCTTCATAAAACTTTTGGCCATATGTCTTTAGTCTAATATAAATTAAAAATCATTCCATTTGAAAACTTACAGGTCAAGATATGGCCAAAATACTACTTACAGTTAGTTGAAATCATTCCATTTAAGAAATTCCAGTACACTTCATCATTTTCATCCTAAACTCATCACTCCATCTTTTCCGAATGAATTCAGATGGCCATAAATATTGGTAGAGAGAAGGAAAAATGTGTGAGGAGTTTGTTGTTTTTCACGTCATTCGGAAGTCCGGGGAAGAAGTTATGGCCAAAAGAGTGAAGGGTGTTCAAAGCTGTCAAGCGGCAGTATACTTTCACTGTCCACGATCGTGCACTTCCAGTTGGTCCTCCATTGTCATGATCATGCTTGTGCACGATCGTCCAATCCCTTAATGACCCATTTTGTCACGATCGTGCCTATGCAGGATCATGCATTATCTTTTATTCAAGCTTCATTCTAGCTCTTCACAAAATAGAACTTCGGGTCAATCTTTCATGGTCATTTTTACAAGGAAAAAGAAGGATTTAGGTAAAACTTTCTTCTAGAAAATTGTTCCTTTATGTCTTAAGTTTCTAATGAAAATAATTTCATGCAATGGGGTTCAATATTCTGTAAGTTATACCTAAAAGACTACGGACTATTCCTAAACCACAACAGAATCCAAAAGCTCGACTTTAAGCCAAATTTTGAAATTCTTAGAGATAGAATTAAATTTCTATTTCCTCACAAAAAAAAAATATAGCCATATGTCTCTAGTTTAATATAAACTTAAAATCATCCATTTTTGATTTCTAAAAATTAATATATGGCTAAAATACTAATGCATGTTCAATGAAAACACTGCATCTGCATATTTTCTGGCACCCTTCATCATCAATTTTCTGCTCATATGTTTTACTCCAATATCACCTTCTTGATGCATGTTTCACTCAACATATCAACAAGAATAACATACTACTTACTTGTTTAAGCTTCAAGATCTTCAAATCACTCTTAACACTAGCTTATTAACACCACACAATCATCATCATTTATGAGGGAGAGACTAGGTTTTTAGTTACAAAAAGAAGAGATAGCAAAGACCTTGAAGAAATTAAGTGAGGGAAGGCAAGATCTCAATGTAATGAGGGTGAGGGTGAGAAGATCGTGAGTAAAGAAGAAGAAAATGAAGAAGAGACCATATGGCAACATGAAAGACAAAGCAAGATAGCTTTCAAATGTAATGAACGATGAATTTAATACTTGGTGAGTGTCATGACACTTATCACTCAAAAATCCAAATAGCATCTTTTACTAATGGTACTCCCTACCACTAATCTCTAGTCCATTTGTCATCCAATTTGTAATCCAATTATGTCCTAATTTTCAATGACACATGTTATTAAATCCCAATGTCATTAATAAAAATTTCCGCTGATATTTGGCTCTTATTTTTATTGTCATTTATCAATTATTCTACCACTTGGTATTCTTCCTAGTCCAAAAATACCTAAATTTCATAATATTCTCAAATTTCACCAAAAAAATTCTAAATCACTACTTATACACATCAACTTAATTTTTAAGACACATAATCAACAATTCACATTAAATATCAATTATACTCAGAAAATATCTATGAGTGCATGTATAGCGATTGTAATGTGTGCAAAAATTCAAATTCACGTGCGTGTATGCTATAATATGCATGAGCATGAAGTGCATTTCTCTAATCTTTGATTGCTATTTCTCATTTACAGAAATCTAAGGTTCTAACCCTTAATATAGAAACGGGATGTTACATCCGTAACAGGATGTTACATCCATAATGGGAGTAGATTGCCTCGCACTTTTCAAAGAAATAGCCCCTTCAATTAATAAGAAAAGGTAGCCAAAAGTAGACTTTTTGGTATCAATGAAACCTGCAAAATCTAAATCTAAATATCCAATTACTTTCAGATGACTAAATCTCCTATAAGTAACATATGACCTTGAGTATCTTGTAGATATGTCAAAACTTTCTTTGCAACTTTCCAATGATTCAATTCAAGATTACTTTGATACCTACCCAACATACTAACAATAAAGCTAATGTCTTTCAATATTGCCATAAGAGTCACGTTTGGTCTTAAAACCCACTTACATTTGACTCTCTTACAACCTTCAGGCAATCTGACTAAATCTCAAACTTCATTATGCTCTATAGAATTAAACTCTTCTTTTATAACATCAACTAATTTAGTAGTATTAATACTTTCAACGACTTGTGAAAACGAAACTGGATCATCCTTATTTCCTAAGTCAAATTCTTACTCTTGTAGATATACCACATAATCATTAGAAACAACTGATTTTCTAGGTCCTCAACGTAGCACCCCGATACCCTAAGGTACATACTGGGATGCCTTGAGGACATTCCAGTACATAACCTATGATAATGGTGCGCTACGTTCAGTCACAACATTCACTTAACATGGCATCATCTATCTTTATTCTCTCATAAGACATCATCAAGAAAGTCACAATATTTTAAAACCAAATTTTCCTCATTTCATTTCATAAAATCGAACGTTTATACAATGTATCTTTCAAACATCCATACATGTACATCATCATATCCTAATACAAAATATGCTACATGAAAGAGGAAATTACGTAAAAATCTATCTAATCTTTCCAATCCCAGCTGACCGACCTTTGAGTCATTTCTTCTTGTTCCCAAAAGTACAAGACTAAACTTCTTATAGTGTATTTCAGTAACTAAAGTCATCTCTCGGTCCTGAAAAATCAACGTTACAATTTTGGTGAGTTTTGCGAACTCAATGAGGTAACCATCATCAATGGTTCACTCAATTCATGCAACACATCACACATATAACGCATAATTCACATCTTTGCATTTTTCACAATCATCATTTATCACATTCTCATTCAAAGGTAAGATAAACATACATTTCATTCAGTCGACATATGTATAACAATGAATATGAAATACTCATGTGACTCTTTTCCAATTATTACGTTGTTGTGACCGAGTGCCTAAATTGTTCCGTATCCATTGTGGATACCGGGTTCATTTCTACTGTCCCTTATCCGTTGGGGATACAGGGCTCATTTTACATAGGGAGCCTTTAGCTCTTAATCACATTGGGAGCTTTAAGCTTGTTTTCGGTGGCTACTCGGGTCACAACTCTCATTATCTAATCATGCATTCATGTATGAAATGACCTCTCATAATTAATCAGTCATATCAAGAAGCATTTAGTTCGTCACATTCACATATAAATAGCACTTCAATATCTCATTCATACATCAAAATCATTGGACCTTCATTGTCCAGAATCAACATAATCAAAATAATATTCATATCATCATCTAGAACAAATAATTAATTGAGCAAAACCGTATAGGTTACTCACAGATTGCTCCCGAAGCTATTGCCTTGAAGTTCCGGTAACGTCTCGATGTTGACGTTCCAATTGTTCCTCTACATCAAGCAATATACACATATCAAACTTTTGCACAATTATAAGTGTTTGTTAATGCACGTGTATGTATATAAAATATGCACAATCCGTGTTCATGACAATCCCGAGTATTTTTCCATTATTCTCGTCACAAAATCAATCCAATATCAAAACTCACTTAAGTATCAATTGTATTTAGGGTTTATACCTAAAAAAACACTTTGAATCTACTTTCATAACCTAATGAATCATTTCAAATTTTTTTTCCAAAAACTAACTTTCGGGTCTACTGTTCTTGATCATTTACACAATGCAAATGACGTAATTTGGTAATACTTTCTTCTAGAAAATTGTTCTCCTATCTCTTTAGTTTCTAATGACACCAAGATCATTCAATTTGGTTCAGTAATCTGAAAGTTATACCCATCAAACATATCCAAAAGCAAGACATTTACTTCAACTATTCATCACTCACGTTCATCATACATAAAACAATGCTTTAAGCCATTTAACCTCTAACTATCATCATAAAGGCTTCATTAAACACCACCCATGAAGATTTATAACCACTTACTTGATTTAGCTTCAATTCTTCAAAAACAACATATAGCCCTATCTCCTAAGCTTCACATGATCTTCATCTTCTAAAGGTGTTAAAGACAAAGTGAAGAAGAAGAAGATAGCAAAATGATAGTGGTAAATGGAGGTAAGAACAAGCTCCAACGTTGGTGAGGTGAGAAGTGATTGGAGAAAAATGAAAATGGAGAAGAAGAAGAAAGCATGAGACAATCGTGAGAGACAAACAAAAATGGCTTTTCAACTTAAAAGAATGGTGGGCTTTAAGACATGGCTGCTTGTCACTTGCCACATGTCCAATTTCTATGAATTCAAACTATGTTATCTTATTTAACTAGTCCAATCAAATCCAATTTCAACTCCAATTGTCTCCTAATTTTAATTAGTACTTGTCAATAAATCCCAAAGCTATTTATCAAATTTTCCATTGCCAATTGTCAGTAAATTCTACTACCATTTACCATTTGTCTTGCCACTTGGCATTTTTTCTAGTCCAAAAATTACCCAAAATTTCAAAAATTTTCTTAAAATTCTCCAAAAACTCAAAATCACTAAACACGCCTTCCGGACGTTATATGCCAAAGGTCCTATCCTCTCAATAATCTTATAAGGACCATTGTACCTAGGGCTCAACTTGCCCTTTTTACCGAATCTCAATACTCCTCTCCAAGGTGACACTCTGAGAAACACTCTGTCTCTTACACTGTTCTCTATATCCCATCGATGTTGATCCATATAACTCTTCTGTCTATCTTGAGATGCTTTAATTCGACTTCAGATCAATTTCACCTTATCCACTGTGTCTGGTATCAATTCCAGGCCTTTAATCATTCTCAAGCCCTCTTCATCCCAATATAGTGGTGACTGACATTTTATGTCATACAGTGCCTCACACAGTGCCATTCCAATACTACTGTGATAGTGTTTATTGTACGCAAACTTTATTAGTGCTATATACTGATCCCAAACTCCTTGAAACTCCAATACACAAGCTCTGAGCATATCCGCAACAGTCTTGATTGTCCTTTCAGTCTGTCCATCTATTTGAGGATGAAATGCCATACTGAGGTTCAACTTTGTGTTGGAGTTATGTAAATATAGTGCCCTGAAAAGCAAGTGTATTTACATGTAACTTAATTTTCTTCCAGTTACAGATTCGTAATGAAAATATTTATTATTAACGAAACAAAAGAGTTTGGTTTTATTTGTGTGAGCATTATATATCTAGTCAAAAGATTCCAAGATTCTTTTGTAAGTAATATACATATACATAGAGATGTATCGAAAACATGTATATTATTAGAATCAAAATAAATCGATTTACAATTGAATAATCAAGTTGGTCGCTTGATTATTGTTTAGACAGTAATGTTGCAATTTATATCCATGCAAGTAAAGGAGTTTACTTCAAGGGAATGATGAGTTTCATATCATGATAGTAGTTGACTATCGATAATGGCACTATTA
>JANZXV010000004.1:7604828-7616544 GCA_027576455.1 Erythroxylum roigii | reverse complement strand
CTAAAGTGTTGCATTCTTTGTGCTTGAATGATTGAGAATTTGATATGTGAATTTGTGTGACATTGTGTCATTATGAAGGAAGTTGTGTTTGAATAGGACATGATTATGAAAAATTGAGTGTTCAAAATGTGCCTTTGGTCAATCAGTTTTCAAGTGTGAAAATATCTATTATGTGGGTTTGGTTAGGTCCCATAAGATGTCAAGTGCACTTGTCAAGGCTTCGCCGCTTACCCGTTAGTGGCATTGGGGCTCCGTTAAGGACTTCCATAAGTTCACGGCTACACTGGACCGCTATGCAGGAAGGTGTAGTACGTTCTGTTCACGGTTACACAGGACCGCTATGCAGGAATGTGTAGTACGTTCTGTTTTCTGGACCGACCCAAACCAATTTTCTGATGTGTTTATGTTCTTTGTTTTGTTTATAAATGTGTTGCATAAATGATTTTTTTTTTTTTAAAAACTGATCATGAATGATTTGAAAAGTTGAGAAGTTTGAAAAATAAGCATTTGACAAATTTCTACTATGAAATTTCTATAAAATGGAAAAAAATTTTGAAAGATGCTTTTTTGCTTATTTTTCGGTTATAAACATGTTATCCACAAGTTGTAAAGCTCACCCCCTTTCATCCTCATCTCTAGGTATCGAGAAGGAGATCGGATGAAAGCAAATCAAGACCTCCGTTTGTTTGTATATATGTTGTAGGGTTTGGTTAAATGTCCTGTAAGAATAAGATTTTAGACTTTGGTTTAGAATTTTAGAATTATTTGTATCCTGTGTATTTTTGAAGTTGTATCTTTGTTTTTGGATGCGGATTCTGAGATTGATATTGTATTGTGGCTTGAGAATGCCATTAAAGTTTGTAATGCATTTATTTTGGAATGTGAATAATGAGTTATGGATTTTGCGTATGGAATTGGGATATACATTTGTGTATGGATATGGCATATATAATATGATTTGATTGTGTTTGGATTCCGGACAGGAGGTCCGATGATTTTGATGATTGAGAATTAGCGAAGTGCTATGGGTATATGAATGTGTTTGATTGTGTTGGGATTCCGGACAGGAGGTCCGATGATTGTGATGGTTGGTCTGAATTATTGAAGTGCTTTTTGTGTATGAATTGATGGTATTTAGACATGTGTGGGATTTTATGGCAAAAGAGAAAAAAGACTTTTTTTTAAATGATGAGATATGAGATATGATAGAATTTGAAGAATTAAATGAATTGAGGTTGGGGAATTGATGAATTTCAAATGGAGCATTAAATTGTTTTGAATGATATTGAATGAAAAAAAATTTATACCGATTTGGATGGGTTTAGATTAGGATCATCTTATAGTTTTCCAACACGTTTATTTGTTTTCTTCTAAAGTATGCGTTTTCAGATATCAGAGTTAAGTGTTTTGCCCTTAAGTGTTTTGTTTTCTTCGATTCCTTCGCTTCCTTTGATTCCACGTGCTTTCGATTTCTTTGGTTTCCACACGCGTTTTCAATTCCTTCATTTTTTGATCCGATTTGATTTTATTCGGATTTCGCTCACTTTGTCTTTCGCTTTCACCCCCTTTTTGTTTTTTGATTTTTGATTCCGAGGTTGGGTTCCAGAAACGGGGCCCAACAAACCAGGCTGCCAAAGTTGAAGAAAGATGGGTTAATTGCCAATGTGCCATGGACCTTCCTCGAGGATCTTTTGGGCTATTGAAGTAAAGGTAAATGTAAACAAAATGTGGTTTTCTTCAGTTAATAGGACATTAACTAGTCCTCTATTCTCCCATAACTTTTGTGCCCGCTATTGAATGATAGGGAATGGTAGTCGATGATCAAAGAAGATCCCCACCAATGTGGCTTCCCAGCTACAGGCTCCTACTTCCAAAATATTTAGTTCTGAACAGAAAATGTCTTTAGTGTCGATATCCTTTGGAGGCTAAAATGAGAGGTGCAAGGAAAATGGACCCCGACTACCTGTTTCCAACTCTTTTGGGGAATAAAAGCAGTAGGTGAATGGGGTGGAGTAGTATAAACAGGGGCTGGTGGAGGCGACTATGGCTGGAAGGGAGGGGTGCAAATAGGGGCTAGTGAGGAGAGGTGTGAAGAGTGGTGTGGAGATGCATCTTTTGGAGAGTGGTGTTGAGATGGAGCAGGTGAAGTCTGGGAGGGCAAAGGTGGGAAATCCTCTAGGCCTTGGGTAGTTAAATTCTGCCTCGTTAGCGAGCAAAGACTAAAAAGGAAAAAGTCAGATAGATTAGGTAGAAAAGCTTATATACAGAATGTCAAAGTGGGAAAGGGTGAATAGACAGTAAAAAGAAAGAGAGTATGAAGATAATAGTAACCCTAGGCTTCAAGAAGAGAGAAGGAAAAGGAGGGTTAAGGGAGAATCATCTTACTATGTTTTTCTTTTGCCCTTATACTTGCTTTCCTTATAGCCTACTAAAAGTTATTCACATGTTTCTGATGTAAATTTCGTTAGGTTATTGCTACGAGTCTTAAACTTTTTGTAAAGTCTCAATTAAGGAGATGATTTATAGCTATTTATGTTGCTTATCTTATTCCATGTATTCTCCTACTCTTGTTCGTGGTTCCTTTATTGGTTGAGTTTATGGGATATTGTACTCTGTAAAGCTTTGGCTTGATTAGTAATATATTTATTTATTTTAAAAAAGAGATATTTGATTTTATTAAAATTAACTTATAATTATAATTAAAGATAGAATTAGAGTTTAATTTTAATTTTAATTAAAAAATTCTAGTATCTTTTTTCTATAAAATGGAAATATATATATCATATTATCGTTTTTGTCTTTTCCTCTTAAAATTGTTTTAAATCCTTTTTCTTTATCTAATGGATATCGTTAAATGCTACATACACTAGCAACTTATGGTAATCAGTTCAAGAAATTGTTTTTACAATAATTATGATTAACTTTTATTTATAATTTGTATTTTTTAAGTTATTCAATATATGGGATCTGGATAAAAAAATTGTGAAATTAATTTCTTTACTGTATCCGCAATTCAATTAGAATTGATTTTCTAACTCTATCAAGTAGTCTATGCTACTGGAAGTAGTTCATGCTATTTTACCATTGAACTTGTGTTGATGGTAATACTTTGATCGAAGCATCGAAGCACAACATCCTTAGTGACACGACAACAGGCCCTTCACAGTCATTTGGATTGGGCAGGCACATCAGAAAGAAAACAACACCTGGCTATTTGGTGGACTATGATACATCAACCAAATAATTGTATAGTGATAACAAAGGAATTTTGCAATTGTTGTTAGAATTCGGTTAGAGAAATTAGTTACTCTATGATGTACTTATGCAAGTGAGGTCAGGAGAAAGAAAAGGAATATAGTACATTTTGCCAATCTCTCCTCTGATCTCTAATCTCTTTTCTCTCTTCTCTCTAACTCCTCTCCTTCATACTCTGCCTATTTTTCTCACTCTGCTCGGGTTCTAGGTATAATATTTTCAGGAGGCAAGCCACCTCTAATCGGCTACACTTACCAATTGGTGCTCTCGTTATGGCTGAAGGAACTCGACAAGCTCGTCTTGATGAAGCAATTGCTAAACTAACTGTAATGCAAGAAACGTAGGTAACTCTCATCACAAATCAAAACACCACCATTGAAACCCTCGCCAACTCCTTGCGTGATCTCACTCTAGGATTACAAACCTTGGATGCGAAAGTGGATCAACAACTGCGACATCCTCCGCCAGCTCCGATTCCACCACACCCTCAATTAGCTTCACCACTCCAACCTCCACCACCTAACCCACCACTAGTTTCGCCATAACATCGTCAGCAAATTTTCTAGAATCAACAAATCAAAACAATGTGACTGGACGTATTGCGCTTCTCCGGTGACAACCCATCAACTTGGGTTTCTCGCATTCAGCGGTACTTTGATTATCATCACGCTCCCAACCCTTAACGGTTGCTTATTGCCTCGTTTCATCTTGATGGGTCTGCTTTGGATTGGTATGATTGGATGTCTAAAAACAACTTGATTGTGGATTGGAATGAATTTTTGTGGGCAGTAGAACATCGATTTAGTCCCTCAGAGTAAAGAGGATAATTTTTGTAAATTAAGCAAGTCGACCCATACGGCTTTTCTTGCTGACTACCAAACACAATTCTAACACCTTGCTACAAAGATACTTGGGGCTCCAGAACATGTTCTAGTCAATTGTTTTGTCTCTAGTTTGCGGCATGATATTAGAAGAGAAATTCAAGTCTACAAACCTCAGTCTCTAGTTCAAGCAATGAGGTTAGCAGGGTTGTATTCCGATAAGCTCACC
Organism: Erythroxylum roigii; assembly: GCA_027576455.1. Taxonomy (NCBI): domain Eukaryota; kingdom Viridiplantae; phylum Streptophyta; class Magnoliopsida; order Malpighiales; family Erythroxylaceae; genus Erythroxylum; species Erythroxylum roigii. Next base: position 7,612,239 of record JANZXV010000004.1, on the reverse strand, counting down.
TATCAACGATTTCCCACCAAAACTACTTACGATAAGCCTTGGACCAAACCATTTACACCATCGAAACCGGATAGCTTATCACCATTATTACCTACACCACCTACTACTAAACCAAATCAGCAAGCCACTAACCAGAAACGATACCCAATAAAAAGATTATCAACCACTAAAATACTAGCTAGACAAGAGAAGGGCCTTTGTTACAATTGTGACGAGAAGTTTTTCATTCGGCATAAATGAAAGGGTCAATTGTTCTTATTGATTATTGATGATGATGATGTTGAGATACCCACTGCAGATTTTGCTAGTAGTTCAGACAGTTCAGAAACACATTCAATTTCAGACATCCCTGAGATTAGTTTACATGCTATGGCCGGCCAAGATTGTCCCAGGACTTTGAAACTTCAAAGCACCATTGTTGGGTATCAGGTGCAGACCTTGATCAATAGTAGGAGGACCCACAATTTTATTCAAGAGCATATTGCTAAGTTTTTGAAGCTTCCCATTGTCACCTCCCCCTACTTTAGTGTCATGGTGGGGAATGGCCAAACTCTTGTGTGTAAAGAATACTGCCCAAATGTTTCTCTTACATTGGGAGAAGAGACTTTCTCCATCAATTTTTGTGCCCTGCAGTTACAGGGTGCAGACCCTGTTTTGGGGATACAATGGTTACAACTATTAGGTAAGGTGACCACCAATTAGGGCCACTTGACCATTGAATTTCAACAGGATGGTTGGCTGATCAAGTTGCAAGGGGACTCTTCCGTTCTAGTCGAATAAGTTCAGTGCCATCAGTTATGTCGAATGACAAGGATAGACTTTATATCCTACTGTTTTCAGCTTTTTTCAATGCAAGCTATCCCCATGGTCTCTTGTGAGGTACATTCTAATCATAGTCTTTTAGTTTCCTTAATTGACTTATTTGCGGATGTGTTTATGGAACCAACTACTTTACCTCCACATAGAACCATAGACCATAAAATACACTTGCTTCCAAACACCCAACTCATGAATTTTAAACCTTACAGGTATCCCCACTTTAAAAAAATCTTGGATTGAGAAACTAATTGCTGAAATGTTACATTCTAGTATAATTAGACACAGTCAAAGCCCTTTCTCTTCACCCGTACTTCTCGTCAAAAAGAAAGATGGTCCTTGGCATTTTTGCGTAGACTATCCAACTTTAAATAATGTCACCATCAAAGATAAATTTCCTATACCCACAACTGATGAACTTTTAGATGAGCTTCATGAAGTCACCATTTTTTCCAAAGTCGATCTCTAAGCAGGATACCATTAAGTTAAAATCTACTCTCATGACATTCCAAAAACAACATTTCGTACACATGAGGACCATTATGAATTCCTTGTCATGCCTTTCAGTTTGATAAATGTCCCTTGCACTTTTAAGCCCCCATGACTATACTTTTTAAACCCTTTCTCCGTAAATTGTGATTGTCTTCTTTGATTATATTCTCATCTATAGCCACACATTTGATGATCACTTGAAACATCTTCACATTGTCTTAACTTGTCTTCGAACTCATTCCATATAAGTTAAGAAATCCAAATACACATTCGGTCGAAATAAAATTGACTATTTAGGGCATATCGTCTCTGCAGAGCTGACCCTTCCAAAATCTCTGCTATTCAAGCATGGCCTATCCCACACACTTTAAAGTCCTTAAGGGTTTTTTGGGTTTAATTGCTTACTACCGTAAATTTGTCTCTCATTATGCTTCCATTGCAAACCCTTTAACTAATCTCCTTAAAAAGGATAGTTTTGCATGGTCCATTGAAGCTCAAAAGTCATTTGACACATTGAAAATTGCTCTCATGAACACACCCATACTAGCCTTACCTAACTTTTCCATTCCATTTCAGATTCAAACTGATGCTTCGGGATTAGGTATAGGTGTCATTCTAATACAAAATAGTCGTCGTATTGCCTATTTTAGCAAGAAATTAAATACCACACTCACCAAAGCATCCACCTATGCTAGAGAACTCTATGCTATCATGCAGGCTATTTCTGTTAGACCTCGTTTTTGGAGCCCAACATCTGAAGTCATAAAACGTGAGCGTATTACCCTATAGGGTTATTTCAGTGAAATACCGTTAGTCATCATCGGTTCATCTTCACGCTCTGATATCATAAGTGTTGGGCACCCTGCCCTCACAAAACACTTGCCTAACATCCTAAGTGACATCTAAACACGGATCCCATAAGGGTGGTGTGCTTACACCAATCAGTCACCATAATCAAACTCAGTTCTCCTATTTCAGAACAGATTTTGGGAAACTTCAAACTGGAATTACAATTTGACTTCTTCTTGAAAAATGTTCCCATTTGTCTTAAGTTTCTAATGACACCAAAATCATTCGATTTGGTTTAAAAAAATCTGAAAGTTATACCCCAAATATTTTTGGACTGTTATTATACTGAAACAGTACACTATACTCAACTTCCATCCAGAAATTGAAAGTCTTAGAGATTAAATTAAAATTTGATTTCTTTAGCTAATTTGTATCTCCATGTCTCTAGTTTATTTGGAAACAAGAATCATCTCATTTGGAGCTCTATAGGTCAAGATATCCTTAAAATACTGAAGCATGTTCAGTAAAATCCAATTCATACTCTTCCAACCAATACCTTTACTTTGATTCAATCAATCTTTTTCAAGTAAATAATAAAAGCTATAAATTTTATAGAGAGATAGAGAAATGTGTTAGGAATCTATTGGTTTAAAAATCAGGTCATTTGGAGATCGGATGACAAAGGTATGGCCAAAAGAGTCAAACATGTTCAGAGTTTGAAAACTCAACGGGTGCGATCGCGAGGAATAAAGGTGCAATCGGGAGGAATAGTGATGCGAGCGAGACCGAAGCTATTCTGCATATAAATCCTATGTAGCATGAATACTTATAATGATCATATCTCTCAACTCTGATATCCAAAAATTTCATACTATATACTATTGGAAAGCTAGAATGATAAGCTACAACTTTCTAGAAGACAACTTTGTCTAATTCAGACTAGATTAATCCAGATTTTTCCCTGAAGTCGGAACACAAATTTTATCCCCATAAGACTTGAAAATGCGATGTACAAACTTGGAAAGTCATGCACAAAACGAAATATATTTCATTAACATCAAAAGATAAGAGTTTTACAAAGCTTTAATGGGCATTTCAAGCCACAATACATCAATATCTCAAAATCCCAAAATACAAAAGATACTTGAAATGCGACTAAAGCCTTGTGTTTGCAAAAACTAGCTTAAAATACAAATATATGCATCATTGGAGTGATGCCTTGACTCTCTTTCACTCAATCTCTTGCTCATCACCTGAATATGGGACGAAAATGGAGGGGTGAGCTTAAAGATCGTGAGTAACAGTTTTATAATCGGTAACAAGTAAAACCATTGAAATATTCATTTCCATTGTAAAAATTTTCATTGAACCATGAAACACATATTTCCCAAATTCTCAACTTATCAACAAATTCATAAGTATTATAAATCATGCATTTATCAAACTTGTCAACACATTTAAACACATAAGCACATCGGAATGGTTTGGGTAGGTCCATAAACAGAACAAACTAACACATTCCTATATAATAGTCCTATGAAGTCACGAACAGAACGAACTATCGCAATCCCACATAGTGGTTTTGCATAGTCGTAAACATGAGGGAGTCCATGAAGGAGCTCCATGCCACTAGCGGGCAGGCGGGAGAAACCTTTAGTCGAAATGCACTTGACATACAGAATGGACTTACTACAAACCCACATATTCATGCATTTCACATCTTGAAAACTTGTTACCCAAAATGACACATTTTCGAAACATGATTTCCTAAAGTTGATATCCTTTCAAAATCATTTCCATTTTTCATTTCGTCAATCAATAACACAATTCATATACAAAACATGTAACACTTTCTCAAAGCATTCAAAGAGCAATAAATGCACATTTAAAAAGTAGTTGAAATCATTTATTTCCATTACTTGAAAAAAACATTAATGGCATTAACTCAATTATAAAAATGTAACCTACCTTGAATTCCTTGCTTAAAAACTTTCTCAAAAATGCCTCTCTTCTTACTCCTCTTGCCCTTCCTGATTTCCTTTAATAATAGAGAAAATTCCCATTCAATAGGAATGCAAATTGGAAACCCATAAAGCACATTTACTAAAATTGATGCTAAAATACCAAAACCCATGCATTTCTTAGGCTTTATGAACCAAAACCCCTTCCAAAATCCAAAGGATTAAAAATTCTCTTACCTTAAATATTCACCAAATGAAGAGATGTTTGGCCCAAATGAAAGCTCTTATCTTCTTCTACCTTTTTCCCTTCTGAAATAATCTCAAAATCTCTCTTGAAGGCTAATAAAAATTAAAACCCTAGCTCAACTCTTATGCATTCCTACCACTTCAATTTAATTTACACCATACTATACTCTAACTTAATTTTAATTTTTCCATTTAATACTTCTAATTCTTCTGACGCTTGCAAAACCAGGGACTAAATTCTAAGAAAATGAAATAAAGAAAAATTTTGGGGTCCAATAGTTTCTAAGTGGCGTAAATATCTGTTGGGAAACCATTTCTCAATCCTTACTGACCATCATAGCCTTAAAGACATTTTATCACAATCCATTCACACCCTAAAACAACAAAAAATACCTTGTCAAGCTTATAGGTTATGATTTTGACATCTTGTACCATCCTGGAAAATCAAATACTATAGTCGATTTCTTGTCTGGAAAATTATACTCCAACATAGATTGTACCTCTCAAACTCTACTGTTAGCTATCTCCCAGCCCATCCTACACCGTCTCAAACTACCCTACCCCTTTTCCATCACAAACATGGTCTTGTTTACAAACATAAACAAATTTGTTTGAACCCTCCCTCACCCTTAAAACAACAGCTTCTATTTGAGTTCCATAACTCACTTATGGTAGGTCATGCAGGTATACGAAAGACTTTAAGTAGACTTGCTTCTAGCTTCTGTTGGGATGGCATAGCGTCTGATGTGAAACAATATGTCCTTGCTTGCCATGTCTGTCAGCAGAAAAAAAAAAACATCAAAGCCAACTGGTGTTTTACAGCCTCTACCAATCCCTAACAACATCTAGGAGGAAATCTCCATGGATTTTATTACAGGCCTACCCCCTTCTAATGGTTTTACAGTTATTTTGGTAGTGATTGATAAGTTATCTAAATATGGGCACTTTGGAGCATTACAGTCTGGGTTTACTGCGTCTTCTGTGGCGTCATTGTTTGTTGAGATTGTGGTTAAGCACCACTCATTTCCAAAGTCCATAGTGTCTGATTGTGACCCTATTTTTTTAAGCAAATTTTGGAAGAATGTAACATCCTGCCCTCCTACTAAGGGTTAGAACCCAAAAATTTGGTACATGTGAGCTAAGAGGCTTGGTTTAAATGAAACTAGGGAAAATGGATATGATTGTGGTTCAAATGAAGTGTTTGATAATTAATTGAGGGTTGGAAACTTGGAAAAATCTTTGGAAAATGTTGGTATATCATGTGTCCATTAAACGGACACGAAGGTCCGCTTAACGGATAGCCTCGGAAGTCAGAATACCCTAAGGACAAGGCGTGTCCGCTAAACGAACACGTGAGTCCGTTTAACGGACTGGTTCGGATGGATTGAGGTACTTTGGAAGGCTTATGTACGGACCTTCTCGGGAGAAATGGGATACCTTGGCCGACTCATGTCCGTTTAACCAACATGCAAGTCCGTTTAACGGACAATCTCGGGTGAATTTGGGATTGCTTGGCCAGTCTATGTCCGTTTAACGGACATCCTCGGGGAAAATTTGGTAAATTGCGCTTTTGACCGTTTTGAATTTGGTACATGTGGCCTTAAGTGAGACTAAGACAAAAATGCATCATAGTGGTATATATATTTGTGAATTGGATTATTGCACATGTTAACATTATTGATCATGCATTCAATTGACATTTTCCGGGTATAATTGGTAATAAATGGGATTATTTTGAGAATTGTGAGCTATGGTTATTGAAAATTGATTTGGAATGTGACATTGTTGATTTTATATTTTTGGAGAAATTTAGGAAATTTTCCTGAAATTTTCGGGAAAAAATTTAGACTAGGAAAAATGCCGAGTGACAGACCGATTGATAACCGGTAGTACAAATATGGTAATTTTGGATACATGGCTATATGAATTATTGACAAATGTCATCCATTGGGACTTAGAGATATGATTAATCTATGAAGAAAATTAGGAATGTAAGGTTTGAAGCTTGACATGTGTCAAGACAAGTGGCACTTTCTTGGCCAAGTTTTTATTTAACCCTTAATTTACATGTAATTGAAGTTGCCTCTAGCTCATTCTCGATTTTTCTTCTTGGAAGCCATTTGGAGTGACTTTTTCTCTCCATTTTCGTGGCCCTTCACCCCTCTTCTCATCCCTTTCATGTTTTGGTAGAAAAGTGTTTGAAAGCTTGCTCCATCTCTCACTTATGCTTCCATCTTGTTCCTTCTTCAAGTTGAACTATGGAAAACCTAGCTTAACCTTCTAGAAGATGAAGATCATGGAATGCTTGGAGATTAGGGTTTGGGAGAGTTTGAGGAGATTGAAGGAAAACCAAGTAAGTATTGTGTTGCATATTCTAAACATGGCTAAGTAATCATGAAAATTTGATGATTGAACTTTGTTGTGAAATGGCTTGTGTTTGTATCTTAAATGATGCTAATAGATGCTCATATTTGTGAAAATTTGTGAATAATATAGTGAATTAAATGGAGTAGTGAATGAGGGCAGAAGGAATGGAGGTTATAATCTAGGCTTAAGATGGATTGGATGAGTTAAATGGGAAGGTTGAGAATGTGAAAAATCTGGAAATTTCAATGGTTGACCTTTGAAGTGTGTTTCCATTAGATAGGCAAAATTTATTGTATAATTGCCTAAATGAGTTGAGATTTGGCTTGAATGCAACTAGAGACAATTGATTATAAATCTTATGAAGATATTGATTGTGAGTGTGGCCTTGAAAGGTCCCAAATGTTAGCATGAAATTAGGCAAATGGGTATTGACATTGTTGGGAATTAATGTGTATGATGGTGTTTCATTTCAAGTATGTATGACTAATAATGGGATATCAATTGGCTATGGATGAGGTTAAATTAAAAAGGGAGTTAGAACATGGGTAATTGATGAGCATTGAACTAGAAATGATTGGTTAAGTATGAAGAATGGAGTGTTGTAAGTGAAGGAATCAAATCTGGAATTTTGCTAAAACTCAAGTGAACCTGCTTTAGTGTAAGGGGCATAACTTTTTGTGTAGAACTCGGATTGAGATGAGCCAGGTACCGTTTTAAAGGAAATTTCAAGATCTACAACT
>JANZXV010000004.1:7580456-7590884 GCA_027576455.1 Erythroxylum roigii | reverse complement strand
TTCTTACACCACACCTAAATCTCTCTAGAAGGCTTAGAAAAGATGGAACCCTAGCTCAACCCTTTTCTTTCCTCTCAACCATCAAAACCTCTCTTCTTTCTCTCTTTGATTTGTTATTTCACTTTTTCCTCTTCCATTTTCGTTTTCCCCTCTTTAGGAAAAAGACAACACTTCTTTTTCCCCATTTTACCTTTAATGATTGAGAAAAGTCCACCTTGCCTTCCTTTAATGTCTTATGGTTTTCAAACTTAAGTGACTTGCCAAAATTGGCCTTACACTCTCCCTCTACTTTAATAGTTCAAAGCCCATAGCCCATGTCATATTATCTTACCCACATTAACATGCTAATTAATTCCAATATAAATAATCTAGCAAGACCCCAAAATTAATCTAATCATGCTTATAATAAAAAAAGATCAGAGGCCAACATTTCTCCCCCTTTTAAGAAAATTTTGTCCTTGAAATTCTTACCTAAGTCATTGAAGAGGGGTGGATACTTCTCCTTCATGGCTTCCAAGGGCTCCCATGTGGACCCTTCCATAGAATGGTTCCTCCACTGGACTTTGACCAGTTGAACCGTCTTGTTCCTGAGGACCTTTTCCTTGGTGTCTAAGATCTCAACTGGAATCTCCTCATAACTCGGATCATCTCTCAATTGAACCTCAATGGTCTGAATGATGTGGGATGGATCTGATATATACCTCCTCAACATGGACACATGAAAGACGTCATGTTTCTGTGACAATTCTTCTAGTAGCGCCAACCTATAGGCTAGCGATCTAATCCTCTCTATAATCTCATATGGACCCATATATCTCAGACTCAACTTGCCCTTCTTGCCAAGCCTCATGACTCCTTTCCAAGGAGATGTCTTAAGAAATACTTCCTCACTGACTTTATACTTCATCTCCTTTCGATGTGCATCATTATAACTCTTCATTCTATCTTGCGCTGCCTTAAGTTGTTGTTTAACTAGATTAACCTTATCGACTGTCATCTGAAGTAGCTCTGGCCCTATCAGTTTCCTTTCTCCTTCATCCCAACATATTAGAGTTCTACATCTCCTTCCATACAGTGCTTCATTTGGAGCCATTTGAATGCTCGAATGGTACGAATTATTGTAAGCAAATTTGACCAATGGAAAATGCTTGTCCCAAGCTCCTTTAAAATCCATCACACATGCTCTAAGCATTCCCTAAAGTATCCGAATGGTCCTCTCAGATTGACCACCTGTTTGGGGATGAAAGACGTGCTAAAATTCAACTTGTTTCCAAAAGCCTCTTGTAAGCTTCCCCAGAATCTCGAAGTAAATCGAGGATCCCTGTCAGAGACTATGGAATTTGAAACCCTATGTAATTTTACTATCTCATTAATATACTTCTTGGCTAGCACATGCAGAGAGTCAATCAGTCTGTTTAATTGCCAGGAAATGCGTTGTCTTCGTCAACCGATCAACAATGACCCATATGGCATCATGCTTCCATCAAGCAAACCCATCAGAAAATCTATAGTTACCCTTTGCCACTTCCACTCAGGAATGGACAATGGCCTTAACTTGCCTGAAGGTGCCTAGTGTTTAGCCTTGACTTGCTGACACACTAGACACTTTCTCACATATTCTGCTACATCTCTCTTCTTGCCTTTCCACCAGAAATTCTCTTTCAGATCTCTGTATATCCTGGTGTTACCTGAGTGCATGGCATAAGGCGTATTAGGTGCCTCATCTAGTATTTCACCCTTAACTTCTTTGACATTCGGAATACAAAGTCTATTTTTGACAATCATAAATCCATCATCCCTCACTACCATTTCAGATTTCTTACCATTCTGAATTTCTTCTCAGAGCTTACTCAATTATGCATCCTTTGCTTGTAACTCCTTAACTTTCTCCCTAAGTATCGGTCTCACTCTGAAATTAGCAATAACACAATCGAGTTCCTCCTGTTTCAAACTTATTCTAAGCTTAGACATCTCCTACAATAGCGGCAGATAAACTATTTGAACATGAGCTATAGATGATTTCCTACTCAAGGCATCTGCTACCACATTTGCCATTCCTGGATGGTACTCAATCAACAGGTCATAATCCTTGAGCAACTCCAACCACCTTCTTTGTCTCAAATTCAATTCCTTTTGGCTCAACAAATACTTGAGGCTTTTATGATTTGTGAAAATCCTCGTTTGAACCCCATACAGATAATGTCTCCAAATCTTCAGGGCAAAAACTATTGCTGTTAACTCTAAATCATAGGTCAGGTAATTTAGTTAACAAGGCTTTAGCTGTTGCGAGTCATAAGCTATTACCTTATCTTCTTGCATCAACACACAACCCAAACCCTTCCTCGAAGCATCACTGTATACTGTATAACCCTTATCTCCCATAGGTAGGGTCAATATTGGCACGCTGGTCAATCTGTGCTTAAGCTCCTCAAAGCTTTTCTGACATTCCTCACTTCAGATAAATTTTTTATTTTTCCTCAATAACTTAGTTATTGGAGCAGCTATTATAAAGAATCCCTCAACGAATCTCCTATAATATCCTGCCAAACCCAGAAAACTCCTCACCTCTGTCACTGTCTGGGGTGCATGTCAATTTATCACTGCTTCAACCTTCCTTAGATTAATATGTACCCCATTTTTTAAAATCACATGCCTAAGGAATATCACTTTGTGAAGCCAAAACTCACATTTGCTGAATTTGGCATAAAGTTCCCTCTCCCTCAATGTCTGCAACACAAACCTGAGATGCTCCTTATGCTCCCCTTCACTCTTGGAATATACTAGAATGTCATCGATAAATACTATGACAAACTGATCTAGATATTCCTTAAAGACCCTATTCATAAGATCCATAAAAGCAGCTAGAGCATTGGTTAATCCAAAAGGCATGACTAAAAATTCATAATGTCCATACCGTGTCCTGAAGGTTGTCTTGCTTACACCAGACTCCTTGATTCTGAGCTGATGATAGCCAAACTTGAGATCAATTTTGGAAAAGACCCTTGCTCCCTGAAGCTGGTCAAACAGATCATCGATCCGAGGTAGAGGATACTTGTTCTTAATAGTCACCTTATTGAATCTCTGATAATCAATGCACTTGCGCCATGTTCCATCCTTCTTCTTAACATATAGAACTAGCGCTCCCCATGGTGATGAACTCGACCTTATGAACCCCTTCTCTAGTAGTTCTTCCAACTGTTCCTTAAGCTCCTTCAGCTTCGCTAGGGCCATTCTATAGGGTGGTATAAAAATGGGTACGGTTTTGGGAATCAAGTCGATGGCAAACTCGATTTTCCTTACCTGTGGCAAACCAGGTAAGTCCTTTGGGAACACTTCTGGAAATTTCTTCACAACTGGAAAATCTTCTAACTTCCTTTCATTCCTTTCAGTGTCTACAACATATGCCAAGAAGGCTTCACACCCCTTTCCCATTATCCTGTCAGCTAATAGGGTAGAAATGATTCTTGGTGATGGTGTTTTCCTGTCCCCTCTGAAAATCACCTTCTCATCATTGCCCATGTCAAATTCCACCTCCTTAAGGCTACAATCTAACTTTGCATGATACTTCTCTATGGAATCCATTCCCAGTATGACATCTAGCCCTTTTAGAATTAGGGGTAGTAAGTCCTCTACTAGTTGAGCACCCTCGATGAAAAGTTCACAATTCCTATAAACTCGACTGATCACCACATTCCTCCCTATAGGTGTATTAACAAGAAAAGGACTATTCAAAGACACTAAATTCATAGCATACAAAGTTATACTTGCAGAAACAAATGAATGCGTAGAGCTAGTATCAATCAACACATAAACTGTAGAATGAATAACTGAGCCTACCCGTGACAACTTCAGGTGCGGCTGTCGCTTCCTCCCTAGTCATTGTGAACACCCTTGCCTGAGCCTGACCCGTTGGTCTTCTTAGAGGAATAGCCTTCTTTCCAACTCCAGAATTGACTACCTCAGTAACTGGCCTGGTCCCCACTGTTTCTGCTCTCATGGGGGCTTGCAACTGCGACCCCTCGTGTTTTGTTGCTTAGGGACAATCCCTGGTCATGTGTCCCTTCTCGCTGCATCAGAAACATGCTCCAAGTAACTTAAAGCATTCTCCCTTATGAAGCTTCCCATAATGCTCAAATTAAGGGTTTGTGCATCTGCTCTTTCCCGTCTTTCCAGTGCCTCCTACACTCGAGGTTTGCCCCGAGACTGCTCTTGTCTGCTTGTTCTTGGTAGGACCACTGCTTCCCACGTCACTCTGAGTATGGTAACTCCTTGTACTCCTCTCATGCCTTGGAGTACTCATCCCCTTTTTAGTAGACTGCTCCCTGTTCTTTCTCTTTCTGCTCACTTCATTCCTGATATTGTCCAGCTTCTCAGCCTGGAGTGCAGCATCTATCAATTGTTGGTAGTCACAGAAATTATGAATCAGGACTTTCTCCTTAATCCCCAAATGTAGTCCTCCCTCAAACTTGCGGCACTTATCCTCCTCATTAGCAACAATGTTAGCAATATATCGCGATAGCTGGGCGAACCTCAGCTCATATTCGCTCACATTCAGGTCCCTCTGTATGAGATTTAGGAATTGTCAAGCCTTCTCTTAGATATGGACCCTTGAGAAGTATTTCCTCCTAAAAGCCTCCAAAAAGTCTCTCCATGACAATACTGGAGGTATATCTTAACTGTGGGGCACTGATTCCCACCAATGAAGTGTGTCACTCTGTAGTAAGCTCACTGTATAATTTAACTACCCCTTGGTCTTCTTGGAGGAATAGCCTTCTTTCCAACTCTAGAATTGACTACCTCAGTGACTGGCCTGATCCCCACTGTTTCTGCTCTCCTGGGGCCTTGCAACTGCGACCACTCGTGTTTTGTTGCTTATTGACAATCCCTGATCATGTGTATCTTCTCTCTGCATCAGAAACATGCTCCAAGTAACTTAAAGCATTCTCTCTTATAAAGCTTCCCACAATGCTCACATTAAGGGTTTGTGCATCTGCTCTTTCCCGTCTTTCCAGTGCCTCCTACACTCGAGGCTTGCCCCGAGGCTACTCTTTCCTGCTTGTTCATGGTAGGACCACTGCTTCCCACTTCACTTTGAGGATGGTAACTCCTTGTACTCCTCTCATGCCTTGGAGTACTCATCCCCTTTTTAGTAGACTACTTTCTGTTCTTCCTCTTCTTGTGCACTTTATTCCTGATATTCTCTAGCTTCTCAGCCTAGAGTGTAGCATCTATCAATAGCTGGTAGTCACAGAAATTATGGATCAGGACTTTCTCCTTGATCCCCAAATGAAATTCTCCCTCAAACTTGTGGCACTTATCCTCCTCATTAGAAACAATGTTAGCAGTATACCGTGACAGCTGGGTGAATCTCAGCTCATATTCGCTCACACTCAGGTCCCTCTGTGTGAGATTTAGGAACTCTCTAGCCTTCTCTTGGATATAGACCCTTGAGAAGTATTTCCTCCTGAAAACCTCCAAAAATTCTCTTCATAACAATATTGGAGGCATATTTTAGCTGTGGGGCACTGATTCCCACCAATGAAGTGCGTCCCACTGTAACAAGCTCACTGTATAATCTAACTTCTTCTCATCCGAGCACTTCATCTGAATCAGAAGCCTCTCGGTCTTCTTCAACCAAGCTTTAGCCTCTTTGGGATTTGTAGTCCTACTGAATTATACAGCTCCATACTTGCGGAGATTATCACACTGGCCACTCCTCTCCACTGGAGCCTACATGGGGACTTACGACCCTTGGCCCACGGCATATGTGAAAGCCTGGGCAAAGGCCTGAAAGAACTGCTGGTCTATAGATGGAATAGGAGAAGGAGGAGGTGGCACTTCAGGCTACACACTAGGTGCCTCAAACTCAGGAGCAAGGTGTGTCCCAGCATCTTGCGGGACATAGGATTCATCTGTGCTCCCTTGGCGAGAGCCAGATCGAGTCAGAGCTCCTCGAGTTCTCCTTCGAGGTGGCATTTTTCACTCCTTCAATATAAAAACAATGAAAACCTTTAATTCTAGTAAAACGAATTTCAAAGTACGCAAAACAGTTCAAATTGTATAAAACAATTTCAAATCATGTGAAACAAATTAAAACTTTCATATCTTAAACTACCCATTTCATGCCTAGGATACTCCTAAACCTAGTCGCTCTGATACCATAAGTGTTGGACACCCCACTTCGTGGGTCACGAGCCCGATGTCTTAAGTGACACCTGGACACGTGTCCCACAGGGGTGGCATGCCCTCACCAAGACAAACACGAAGAAAACTTACCTCTACCATTTTCGAAAAGATTTTATCGCCTGGAGGGTCAAAAAGGACCAGAAGGCAGGTATAGACGAAAAACAGACTAATGTAAAAAGATAGAAGAATAGGGAAAATTACCATAACTTTCCCTAAAGATATCGGATTGGGTGTTCTTTGGATGGTTCGAAAGAGGACTTCAAGATCTACAACTTTCATGAAGATCTTGAAGACAGATTCTATCTTCTGAAGGATAAAAAATGGAACAGAAGATAGGTACAGACGAAAAGCAGACTAATGAAAAAAGATAGAAGAAATGGGAAAATTGTCGTAACTTTCACTAAAGATATCGGATAGGGGTGTTCTTTAGATGGTTCGAAAGAGGACTTCAAGATCTATAAATTTTATGAAGACCTCAAAGACAGATTCTATTTTCTAAAGGATAAAAAATGAAATCAAATATAGGCCAGTGAGAAAACAGAAGAAGCAAAAAAAAGCAGAAGAAGCAAAACATAGAAGAAACAAAAAGTAAAAGAAGCAAAACATAGAAGATATGATATCATCACAAACCATGTGACTTCATCACAGAAGAAGCAAGAAGCAGAAGAAGCAAAACATAGAAGAAGAAAAAAAAACATAAGAAGCAAAACATAGAAGATATGATGTCATCATAGACCATGTGACGTCATCACAGAAGAAGCAAAAAGCAGAAGAAGCAAAACATAGAAGATATGACTTCATCACAGACCATGTGATGTCATCACAGATGAAACAAAAAGCAGAAGAAGCAAAAAGCAGAAGAAGCAAAACATAGAAGAAGCAAAAAGCAGAAGAAGAAAAACATAGAAGATATGACGTCATCATAGACTATGTAACATCATCATAGAAGAAGCAAAAAGGCAAAAGAAGAGAAAAAAAAATAGAAGAAGCAAAACATAGTAGATACAACTTCGCTCTTGAACATCTTCCCTCATGAGAACTATAACTTTCAGCTCAGATGTCTAAAAATTTCATACCATATACCGTTGGAAAGATAAAAGAAAAATCTACAACTTTCTAAAAGACACATTTGCCTAAATTAGCCCAGATTAATCCAAATTTTCCCCCAAAGTCAAAACAAGAATTATTCCTTATGAAAACTAAAAAAAAACAACATACAAACTTGAGAGATTCATGAACAAAAATGTAAGTATATTCCATTAGCATCAAAAGATAAGAGTTTTAAAAAGTTTTAGTGGGCATTTCAAGCCGCAAAGACATTAATACATCTAAATCCCAAAATACAAAAGATATATGAACCAAGATTTGCTCAAAATGCAACTAAAGCCTTGCTTTAAATTCAAAATAACCAAAACTAGGTCTGCTACCTTGCCCCTTGACCTACTCGATATCCTACTCATCACCTGAATGTGTGGGAGGAGATTGGGGGGTGAGCTTAGATCCTGTGGGTAACAATTTTATAGTTTGTAACAAGCAAAAATATTTATAAATCATTTTCAATACAGAAATTCATATGAATGCAAATCATGAATGCATCACTCATATCAATTTGTCATGAACACATACAGATATCAAATGGTTTGGGTAAGTCCAAAACATGAAGCACTACACATTTCCATTGAAATGGTCCTGTGTAGTCATGAATTCTTGAGGGAGTCCTTGAGGGAGCTCCATGCCACTAGGGGCAGGTGGGAGAAGCCTATACTTGAGTCAACGTGCACGTACGGTTCTTGAGGGACTACCACAAACTTGCATAACACATATATTTCAAAATCTTATAAGCCTGATGCCTAAAAGGCACATTCTCTTGAAAACTTGCTTTTCACATGCTTGTTATATCCTAAAAACCATTTCCAAAAGTCTAGTTTCATAATCATGCATCATTTCAAAGAATCATTTTAAAAACAACTTTTCATAAATCATCACACAAATCATGTCTAAGCATGTAGCACAATCTTGTAGCATTTAAAAACATTAGATGCATATGAATGAGGTAGTTGCAAAATTAATTACTGTCATTTATTGATATAAAACTTTTATTAGCTTACCACCTAACTATAAAAGTGAAACCCACCTTGAAGTTCTTGATTATGGCTTGTTCAAATATGCCTCTCCTCTTACTCCTCTTGCCCTTCTTGATTCCCTTTTTAACATAAATACAATTCCCAAATCAATAGGAATTTCCAAATAAGAACCCAAAGAAACTAACGTATAAATTGACCTTAGAACACTTAGACTCATGAATTTACTAAGCTCTTGAAACCAAAACCTTTCCAAAATTCCAAAGCCTTAAAATGCTCTCACCTCAAATCTTCATCAAACAAAGAAATGCTTGGTTCAAAAGAAAGCTCTTATCTTCCTCTACCTTTTTCCCTTCTTACACCACACCTAAATCTCTCTAGAAGGCTTAGAAAAGATGGAACCCTGGCTCAACTCTTTTCTTTCCTCTCAACCTTCAAAACCTCTCTTCTTTCTCTCTTTGATTTGTTATTTCACTTCTTCCTCTTCCATTTTCGTTTTCCCCCTCTTTAGGAAGAAGACAACACTTCTTTTTCCCCATTTTACCTCTAATGATTGAGAAAAGTCCACCTTGCCTTCCTTTAATGCTTTTAAATACTACAAACTTAAAAGCATTAAAGCCCTTTTCTTATGGTTTTCAAACTTAAGTGACTTGCCAAATTGGCCTTACATTATCCCTTTACTTTAATAGTTCAAAGCCCTTAGCCCATGTCATATTATCTTACCCACATTAACATGATAATTAATTCCAATATAAATAATCTAGCAAGACCCCAAAATTAATCTAATCATGCTTATAACAAAAAAAAATTCAGAGGCCAACATTTCTCCCCCTTTTAAGAAAATTTTATCCTTGAAATTCTTACCTAAGTCATTGAAGAGGGGTGGATACTTCTCCTTCATAGCTTCCAAGGGCTCCTATGTGGCCCCTTCCACAGAATGGTTTCTCCACTGGACTTTGACCAGTTGAACCGTCTTGTTCCTGAGGACCTTTTCCTTGGTGTCTAAGATCTCGACTGGAATCTCCTCATAACTCGGATCATCTCTCAATTGAACCTCAATGGTCTGAATGATGTGGGATGGATCTGATCTATACCTCCTCAACATGGACACACGAAAGACGTCATGTTTTTGTGACAATTCTGCTAGTAGCGCCAACCTATAGGCTAGCGGTCTAATCCTCTCTATAATCTCATATAGACCCATATATCTCGGACTCAACTTGTCATTCTTGCCAAGCCTCATGACTCCTTTCCAAGGAGATGTCTTAAGAAATACTTCCTCACTGACTTTATACTCCATCTCCTTTCGGTGTGCATCATTATAACTCTTCATTCTATCTTGTGCTGTCTTAAGTTGTTGTTTAACTAGATTAACCTTATCAACTGTCATCTGAAGTAGCTCTGGCCCTATCATTTTCCTTTCTCCTTCTTCATCCCAACATATTGGAGTTCTACATCTCCTTCCATACAGTGCTTCATATGGAGCCATCTGAATGCTCGAGTGGTACGAATTATTATAAGCAAATTTGACCAATGGAAAATACTTGTCCCAAGCTCCTTTGAAATCCATCACACATGCTCTAAGCATTCCCTTAAGTGTCTGAATGGTCCTCTCAGATTGACCATCTGTCTAGTGATGAAAAGTCGTGCTAAAATTCAACTTGGTTCCGAGAGCTTCTTGTAAGTTTCCCCAGTTTATAGAAGTGAATCGGGGATCCCTGTCAGTGACTATTGAACCCAGAACTGTATATAATCTTACTATCTCATCAATATACTTCTTAGCTAGCACATGTAGAGGGTCAGTCTGCTTAATTTCCAGGAAATGGGCTGACTTCGTCAACCAATCAACAATGACCCATATGGTATCATGCTTCCTACTAGTCTTAGGCAAACCCATCAGAAAATCCATAGTTATCCCTTTGCCACTTCCACTCCGGAATGGACAATGGCCTTAACTTGCCTGAAGGTGTCTGGTGCTTAGCTTTGACTTGCTGACACATAGACACTTGCTTATATATTCTGCTACATCCCTCTTCATGCCTTTCCACCAGAAATGTTCTTTCAAATCTCTATACATCATGGTGCTGTAGGAAAATCCCGGGTTGTCCATCACATGGACAGGTGCGGAAAAACAAAAATTTTTGTTCCGGGACCTTCCCGA
>JANZXV010000004.1:7566929-7580356 GCA_027576455.1 Erythroxylum roigii | reverse complement strand
CATCAAACAATTTGTAGCCTTATCTCTTTAGTTTAATCCAAATCAAAAATCATCTCATTTGGATAACTAGAGATCAAGTTATAGCTAAAACTCCATAGCATACTCAATGAACATATACATTTTCCAGCTTTTAACTTCCAACATATCACATATAACTCATCTCGTATCTAAACCATCTTTTCTATTTCTTTTCAATTTCATAAATTCTTCTTTTCTTTACACATGAATGATCTCCAATAATTTCTCATTTAGTAGTCCTAACTTTCAAGAAAGGTTCGGGGTCCAACAATTCTAATCAATTATATATCAATATTTAAGTTTTCTAGCTTCAAAATTAAAATTTCAAACTATTTTAAATAATAAATTTCACCCAAATCACTCCTATGCACATACATATTCATAACAATTTTTTTTTATCTTTTTGTACCTTTTCTCGTGTAACTCTTTTGTAGTTGACTAAATTACCCATACATCTCGTAAATCTTTCATCTAATCTCTCTCTTAATTTGATTAAGTTCTTAAACATTGAATTAATATAAAAATAAAGATTAATAAAATAAAATTCAAAAATAGTAACATAATGCTTTATTAAATTAATTATTAATTCATATAAAATATATTCAAAATTGGACTGAAAATGTAACGGCATCACCTCTTAATGTAAGGTTAAAAAGAATTTGTTAAACATTTTCCACGTTGCATTTCGTTTTTTTAACTATGTGAGCATCTATGCACTGCATTCCCCGTTATTATGAATTGTTTGAATTTTTTGTTATAAACTTACAAATTAATCGCTAAATTCAATAAAGGAATGTTTGACAGATACGAATTATATATATTAGAATTTTTAATATGAGTAGAGTGTATAGATCATTAACAAAAATTGAGCTTGAGTCCTAGCCACAATGACCTAGAACTAGTCATTTGAATAGTTGACCTTTATCATTTATAAATTCTTTAATCTTATCATATTTGACCAAATTGAGATACTCTAGTATTTCCTCTCAACTGCAACTGAGAATGGACATTTAATTGTCACTTAAAATAAACACAACGAAAACAGGACTAGACTGTTAAGAATGGACATCCAGACGGACAACAGAAAAATTAATAATCTGGATCAAACTTACTCTGATACCATATTAAAATTTTTAATATGGGTAAATTGTAGAACTCATTAATAAGAATTGAGCTTAAGTCAATTATTATCAAAATGGCTAAAACTAACTACTTAAATAGTTGACTTTTATTAATTATAAATACTTTAATGTTTTCTTGTTTGGCCAATAAGAATACTCTAACAATATATATTGCGAATCTACCCACACATAGCCTTGTCCTGGTTGCATACAGAACATGAACAAGTCAAACTCTTAAATTTAGGCTTTATCGATAGTGGCTAGTAGTCGATGCTGTCCTGTCTCGATGCCCAACTTGATCCTCAACCTTATCTAAAATTCTAAATACCAAAGTGTCCGCAAACACCACTTTCCCTTTTTTGCTTTCATCATTCACACAGCGACTTTGTAGCCTTCTCATTGAAATGAGTTCCAATTTTCTCATGGGACACTACTTTTGATGACGGCATTCTCTGTGTATTTCAGTCGTTGGAGTCATTAATTTCGTGGGTTTGAAAACTAATGGCAATTGATTGTAGATGCAATGCATCTTTATGAAGCAACAAATGAGGATACTTAGCAGTATGTAATTTAATATGTGACATGGTGTGGATGGTTTAAGTGATATAAGAGAATTATCTAATTTCCATTTTGATTTTGAATTACTACGAAAACTCTTCAAATATCACCAAATATTAGAAGGCTAGGTTAGCACTGGACAAAAAATATATAAAAAAATTGAGTTAATCTCATTGTATTGCTTCAAATTGGAAGTTTAATTATATAAACGAGTTATTTGGAATATATATAGTGAATTACTTTGTACATATATTCAAAAGAATTGATTAATATATATTCAAAAAATTGCGTCCAACAGCTTCATTATTATAAAGAATTATATGACCAAATTTCATAATGGAATGCAGTTAAAGGTTATGTTGGTAAGTAATTGAATCACTGAAACTCCTAGGGCATGAGGGTCCGTAAGGAAGAAATGCTTTACAACGACACATCTTAGGTTTGACAAATGAGGAATCTTAATCCCATTATTTACTTCATGTTTCCTAGGGGAGATATAAATACAAATTTATGACTCGATCGAGCAGTTACTGTCCTTTTTCCTCTTATTGCGCTACAAAGCACTCTATGTGATGGGGAGTGGATAAAGGAGTTGCAAATTATAAGAGACATAAGTGATCGAAGATTTTTTTAATCCAATCCACTGCATGACAGAAGAGGCCCCATGTCCTTGGGAGATTTTTATCCACTACTCTCCAATTTCATCGATTCTCCTCCATCGGGTTGGATATAATTAAGGTCATATGTCTTAATTGATTAGTTTCGACTTTCAAGTACAAACTCGAGCAAGTGTTGATTCATCACAGTTTTTACCCCGACACACTTTGGCAAATAACTAGTTCACTCTTTTTTGCAGTGAATATGTGATCAGTTCTTGTCATAAACATGTATCTAAAACCTACTGAGATAAATGGAATTGTACTAATTTTTAAGCTGAAGATGTGAGATATATAAGGTGCTGGTGCTACAGAAATGGGCAACTTGAGCATTCAGGACAATACAATCCTGAATATTTTCTGCGTAATAAAGTGATTCGTTTGTTCACACTACGAATCTCTTCTTGCGTTCATAAAACAGTAGAAGAACTCTGATCTCGAATCCTCTGGTTAGTCGATGTGCGCTAAAAGAATGCATGCGCATCTAAGGGCACGCTTGAACATATGATGCCAAAACGAATCCCATTTTTAAGACTATGATTAGGTTTGATGACTGCTATGCACCGATATAAATTTTCAAATAGGTGGGGCAATTGGAAAGAGACTTGAGAAGATATTAAGCATTGCACAAACATCAATCTAAAAAGCAGCATCATTAGATTTGACTGTCCCAAAAGAAGTGGCAATCATCGCATTATTCAGTCACCAATTTACATTATCATCCTGATAACACGTTCCAACCGCATATCTCTTGTAATTAATGACCGAGAATGTTGTTCGTTTGCTACGTGTATTCGCAGGGCAAGTCCTGGCTGTGCTGCATAACTTGAGAAAAAGTTTCAAATAGCTAGTTGTGGACAACACCTTTACTAGTTACTGATCTCCGCATATTCACATGATTTTCTTATGGTCCAATGGCTAGGAGAGTTGGAGACTAAGGAACTGAGATATAAGCTATTTTACAAACTCCGTAGAAGTTGGTTAAATATGTCCGGTTCGACAACAGGTGGAGGATGTTAAGTGAGATTATCTTCAATATGCAATTGCTTTAGAACTTTTGTCTTCGATCGCTTTCCTGTCTCAAAATTGACACGAGTGTATAGAAAACCACATAACAATATAGCGGAATGACCAATTAAGGGACGAAAACGTGCAACACAATTTTTAGATTATTTAGTTGTCTTTTCATGGCATATAATAAAGCCCTTAAAAATATGATTAATGTGAATTATTCGGTCTCTACTCCCCTCTCAGTCACTATCTTAGCCTACACTGGCGCACACAGACAAACCTTTGTTTTCCTTTCGGTAGTTAGAACAGCTTAAAATCCCTGTCAATAGATTTTCTCTCCTTAAATAATTATCAATCCGACCCAAATTGATTAACCAATCAGGTTCATAAATTCTTTCTGATCCTCTTTTGTTTCATTTACTCTCTTTTTTTCTTGGCAAGGAACCAAGAAGAGAGTTATGGATTGCATAAGCATGGAAAAGGGTACACCATTTTCCTTTGTGGATAATGGTTACAATTTTATCTCCATTAGTTACTAATAATAGTATAAGGACCTACAAATTAAGATCAACCATGGAAATAGAAACAGGTCCAGAGATTTAAGACGATTTCAAGGGATCCAAGTAGGATCTCTAGGGCTAAAGAATGAGTCCTTGACGCAGGTATTAAGCAACTTAAGCGCAGTATTAGATTTGATACACCTTGGAGTTTTATACTGATTGATTGATCCTCCCTGGTTGATGAGCAAATCCATGAGTGCCTCAAACGTACCAGCCTCCACTACACGTATCTCAAGTGGTCCGATGCATTTGTCAAAGGCACGGCATCGCCTGTAAACATAGTCAAGCTCTTCTTCCACAACAATGCAACATTCTTGGAGGACCTTAGTGTCTAGTGGGGTCGGCGCCTTGCCTGATTCGTGCTGAACGATTTCCCAATACAATACGTAGTGGCCAGGCAGAGATGATGTGTCGGCATGACTAGTGTATTCCACTAGTAGAGCATTGTAGGGCTCCAGCAACTTCTTCGCAGCTGTGATGCTCTTGTGTAGATCTTCCTCGTTCGTTTTGTCATTGTCAATGCTGAGGACCACATTTCTCCTGCAAATGAATCGGAAATTCGGGGCTTGATTGTGAAATCCTGTCACTTGAAGGACATCACCTATGCGATAGCGATACAGCCCTGGATCAACATAAACCAAAAGATTCAGCATCTTTGGCAATTTTTTATGGACAAGGGCAAGACTCAGAAGAAGAATCATAATCGCATATGGATCACAGAAATTCAGTATCTATATAGTTAGTAATTAGTAAGACTACCACAATAATTTTTACTTAAACAATTTGTTAACTAATCAACAACTGCTAGAATGAACAAGGGGGTGCTATCAGATGAAAAGGTAAAGCTTATTTACCAGCAAAGGTAGTGACAACCAATTCATAGTAACAGCCGAGTCTGACATGCACCAAATCAACAAGCTTATCATTAGCCACCTCTTCTTCTTCGTCACACATTAACCAACTTCCATTCTCTCCCAGAGGTATAAACTCAAAATAACACATATTAGGCAAGATGGTAAACGACACATTAGCAGGATCACACAGAGGGTTCAAGTTGACACCAAAGTAACACTCGGAGGAAGCATACATGCAGCAAACTAGTGGCAGCTTGCCTTCACTATAGTACTGAAGAGATGGTATATATTGTGCCATAGAACCAGTCACCACGGCCTCAATGTACTTAGCCCTAGGCCAAAGGTGGCATAAAATACCCTTCCATGAAGAGCTGGTACATATCTCCTCAATTTCGTCTGCAAGAGCAGCGTTTGGTGATGATAATAACCTAGACATACACAAACGACATTCGGGATCTGTGACCAAAGGATCCAGTTCGCCTCTGCGAATGTCATTGCAGAGGTGATCCCAGTTGCGTTCCAGGAATGAAATGGCTCGGAGTAGAGCTGATGCGAACACCGCTCCTAACCTTAGAACTTGGTGACGGTAGATTAAGCCAGCTAGCAACTGGCAATACATGCTCTGGTTGCTGTCTTTGCACAAGATGGCTTGGTCAGGGCTAGTGAAATCATGAAATGAATCTCTAGTTCGACACTTGAAGTGTTTGCTCTTGTAGTAACTGGTTAACACAGTTCTTGCTGGTAGGCCGCAAGGTGTAGACATCTCTGCTTTCACAAAGTTCAGGAACATGGCCTTGCCTTCATCGAGACCAGGAACATACCTGAAATCATAAATTGTACTCGAATATAATACCGTCAACTTCTCATTTAGCAGTACCAGCACCAACATATATATGTTCAATAAAGGATCTAAAAACTCTTATCTAAAAGCTTCATCATATAATAGCAAATCACTCACTCTTGCCAAGAAAGAAGCCAAATTATTGCTATTCCTTTCATTTACTACGAAGTTTAGGTTTGGTGATTTCCACAGTTGAAGTAGTAGTTTAGTAAAATATGGAAATTAGTGACACCAAGGTAAGAGAAGTTTGGAAATGTTTCTCCAAACAATAAAGGAAAAAGTTTGTCTCTACTTCCATATCAATGCATGCATGGCATTAGGTCCCTTCCGATTCCTCAAACTTAGAAACACGAACCACACCTTGACATTTTCAAGTTGGCCGGTGAACACATTAAGAAAGAAATCATATTTTCCAACATAATAACACTAAGAGATAAAGGATCACGCAGGGTTTTAAACTATCCTTCAACTTTAGAAACACGTCGTATATGCAGTAGGTGCAAGTATACACGTCAAGACGACAAGACCTCATGTCAATCACATAAACTTGGTAATTATGTAATAGCATGCGGATGCAATAATTGATTTTGAAGGTGTAACTAACTGGTTAATGATAGGCGTGATGAGATTGTAGAAAAAAGTTCGCCGGTCTAAGTCTTCTGCTATAGACGGCATCAGCTTTGGCTCTCCTGCAGAAGTCCCAGAACTGAAAATGCATAAATACAAGTAATTAGCTCCCAATTTAAAATCCCAGGTGGTGTCTGTGTGCTTTTAGATTTGAGTTAGAGATACAGACCTGCATAGCATCTCGGTTATGGGACGACCGGTGATAAGAGAAGAGTCTTCTCCATTAGCAATCCTTTGGATATAAGGGTATACATCCTTGTAAGTAGTGACAGGGACAGTACGCTTAAACTCTGCAATGTTTTTCAATCCCTTCAAGTACTTACTCAAGTACTCAGTTTCTCCATTCTGCTCCAGGATCTGTTTCAACAAGTTTTGTTGTACTTCATCAGCTTTCTTAGTAATATTCTCAATCTCCTTTAGCGCCTCCTCACCTTTGTACTCCAGTTTCTTTCCATCCATATTTTCACTTATCAAGTACTAAGCAAAGGGGTGAAAACAGTTGTTATTAGATCGATGTTGAAATCAATGGTTCTATATATAACACGAGCAGCTACGTGGATGGTGCACCTATTATTATGATAGGAAGACTGTATACAACTCGGTGGGGTGAGTACTTATTCCACTTCTAATGTGGCAGCTCATAGCTTTTCTGGGGAAAATTATGATGTACTATGTCATTTCTTTATTTACGAATATCAGGTTGGTACAACTTTTTTTCTTACCACCGTTCAGTCATGTCAAATGAAAATCGAGCCAAAAATGCTTACTTGCATGTGCATATATACATGTACATAGTAATAGTACCCTACATGCACATATATACACACATAGCATATTACAAACGTCACATTTTTGCTTAGTTTCTAATTAATTAATCTTGTAGCGATGTCAAGTCATCCTATCTGTTTCTTTTATTGTATGCCTTCCTTTACAGCAGAATATACACTATGTTTTAAATTTTTGATAAGTTGTCCGTAAAGCCTTTAGTTTCTTTACGGATAAAAAGGATTTAAATAGTAATTAAAAATTTTAGTTAGTTAGTACCTCCCGTTTGGTTCACTTTTCCTTTACAAAGATTCATTATGAGCATTGTAGAGAGAATAGAGGCCATCAGTATCTGGTTCTACATCACATGTAGTCAGCATATAACATGTTAAGAAAAGGGCTAAACAAATCAACTATTTTTCTTTAGAGGATCTGTTCCTTACTATCCAAATCAGAATACGAAACTACTTCATTCCTCCGCGAATCAACGAAAGCGCATCATTTACATAAATGTAACAGATATTCTTCAAGTTGTAGCTACCATGATATCATTGTCACTATGTAAAAGTTATTCTTCTTAGCACCAGAAAAAAATTGAAGCTGTGGCCTCTATTCAATAGATTATTTTTTCCTTTTTCGTAGCACGTGAAGATATTTTATTATTTAGGACTCAGCCAAAATGAGTTATTGCGTCTAAAACGGCCTTTAAGCATAAAAAGAGAGGAGGTAAAACAAAAAAAGCAAGAAATTATCTGGACCATCGAATAGGTTTAATATGCTCGATCCATAGGTCTGCATGTCAGCAAATATCCTTATCCAAATAAAGATCAAGCAGCATCAGCGTCATGATCGCAATCTTCAGCTGTAGCACATATACATTGCATGATTTGACAAGATTTGGCTGGTGCTCGCCGCATCTGTTTATATGATCTTTCTTTTCTTTTCTTTGCTTTTCTTTTCCATTTCTTTCTCAATTTAACTAATCAAAAGACTCTGTGGAGAAGCTCTGCTCATCTATGATTATATCTCTTCTCTCCTTTAATTTCTTTCTTTCGACAATATCGTGATCACAAGGCAGGAGTCAGTAGTGCAGTAGTGCAGTATGTATTAGTAGTTTCCTATACCCCGAAAAAGGTGCCTTTGACAAGTCAGGGAAAAGGTGAACTTCACAGTGGCTTGTTCCAAATGAGTAGATCATGGAGCACATGGCGTGCCAACTATGAAATTATGATGTCCTCCATTAATACTATACGTGGTTCGATGCACTATCCGTACATATCGGTGATGCGTCATCAATGGAGTGAAAAACCGTAGTTTCATCATTACAGTTTTGTACTTCAACATGTGCAGCAATTTTATCTATAGTTGACATCCACACATTCTCATATCGAATGTGTACATGAACTTGGTGTGCTCAAAGCCCTTGAACCAATTTTAGTTTAGCAATACATTAGTTTCAGCCGAATGCATTTAAGGTCGCCCAAGCACAGGTAAAATTTGGATTTTAATGAATCTAATGCATTTTATAGCAGTAGTAGGATTGCACTCTTTAACCAACCTACAACTAACACACATTGAATTTCGGCTGAGCACTTTCAATTGTATTGAATATACTTTATTACTAATATGATCACAAACCCAACTATTCTCAAAGGAGCTCATACTTTTTTCTGATGTAAGCCTTGGCACACTGACAGCTAGCTAGGGACAACACTAGGACAAAAGCAGGAACAAGGACAAATTCTTCCTGCAAAAATGACTGGTTGAGCATTTCTTTCTTGCAATCAGCAGTATAATGGAGACAATCTTCTGAGCACAGTGAAGTGAGGGGAAAAAATGTGCTTAATAAGACATACGAGTACCTTTCTCATGAAAAGCAGGTTTCTTTTACTGTGGATGTCATCCAATGTCATATCCCCTCAACCAGTAAAGCTTGTTGGGAAATGACTTAGCCATGTAGGTGATTTCTGATTTGTAGTAGCTTTCCATATGACAAGTTTAAAGTAATTAATATTTTAAGATTTTTTAAATTTAGTATTAAAATTTTTAATATAATAATTAATTTTTTAAAATTTGTAGAATTCAAGTCAATATGTTATCTTCTTTAAGTTTTGATTGATGCGGCATATCCATCAAATATCACATGAGTATCTATATGTTAGTCACATAATAAACAGCTAATGAAAACAATATTTTAACTTGAGTTGTATGAGTGTTGAAAGATTAATTATTAAATTAAAAATTTTGAAAATTAAATTAAAAATTTCAGAAAATTGAATACTTTTAATTTATAATCTTATTTCATCAAGAAATAAATCTTCCAATATTAGCGTCCTTGAATTTGTTAAATTGTGCATGTTAATTATAATTCTAGAATATCAAATATTAATAATTTTAAATATATAAGTAATACATATATAGATATGTATTAGATGTGAATTAAATAATTATATATATATGATACAAATTTTACTTTTTAATGTAATCTAATAATTTTGAAATTTATATACACTATCACTTTATAAGTTACTATGAATAATGTATTTATAAAATAAAGATATTATACAATTTTATAGTATTTTTAAAATTATACAAATATATTTATAAAATAAGGTTTAAAATGTATAATAAATGCATGTATAAGTCAAAGTGCAACTTTAAAGAGTTTATAAAATCGAAGCATAACTATACATAGATCTATTTCTACTAGGATACATATTATATATATATATATACACACACACACTTAACTATTTTAATTGTATAGCCTTTAACTAAGGATTGGAAACTAAGAATGAAAAAAAAAAAGATATTTTTAAGTTGGCGAGAGTTAGAGAACGAAAAACAAGAGACTTGGATCAAGTTTATTATATAAAAGATAAAGTAGGATAGGTGCTTGTGGACGAGAATGATATCTATTATTTAGAGAAGATGACAAAAATACTTTTATAGGCTTTTAATAAAGGCAAAGGTAACAACATTTCCTTAGATGATTTTAGTACTTTTGAACAATACCATATTTTCACTTATTGCTCATATATCACGATAGAAGAAATTAAAGGAGCTTTGAGAAAGATGAAGAATGAAAATGTAGTAGGATCTAATGAATTGCATACAGAGGGGTAGAAGAGCTTAATAGAAGATGATCTTACTTGGTTAGCCAAGCTTTTTAATATGATTTTCTAAGTCCAGCAAAATGTTGGATGAGTGAAAACTTAGCACACTAATCCTCTACAAGAACAAATGGGATATCCAAAGTTGTAACAACTATAGAGATATTAAACTATTCAATCATGCTATGAAGTTATCGAAGAGTGAGAAAGAGTGCATATATCTTAAAGAACCAATTTGGTTTTATTCTATCGAGGTCTATGAAAAAATCTATACATCTCTTTTGAAAATTTATGGAATATTCTAGGAGTAGAAAAAGGGATCTGAACATGGTTTCATTAATTTAGAGAACATGGTTTCATTAATTTATATATATGTTATTAAGGATATGTATGAAGGTAATAAAAGTAGAAGAAAGATAATAGGAGGAGAAATATAGAATCTTTTAATTGATATCAAACTACACCAAGGATCTTCGTTGAGCTCCTTTTTGTTTACAATAGTTATATATGTATAAACTTACCTTGAATATCCAAGGAGATGTGCCTTGGTAAATGAAGTTTGCTGATGATATTGTTTTAGTAGATGAAATAAAAGAGAGTGTTAATATTAAGCTAGAACTTTAGACATATATGCTAGAGTCAAAAGGCTTTAAATTGAGCAAGACCAAGATTGAGTACTTAAAGTGTAACTTTTTGGGTTGCAGAGTTGTATCTGATATGGAGATCATGAATAGTGTATAAGGTATATCACAAAGAGTTTGTTTTAAGTACCTTATATCCTTAATCCAAAGCAATGATAATTAACAAGATAGATGACAACATAGTTCACTGTATCAAATTATGATGACTTAAATGGAAGGAAGTATCAGGAGTTTTATGTGACAAGAAGATGTTACTCAAGCTAAAAGGTAAATTATACTATTTAGCTATTAGGTTGGTCATGTTTTATGAGTAGAGTGTTGGCCCATAAAAAAAGTGCATAGTTATAAGTTAATGATGGTGGAGATGAGAATAGGTTGTTAGATGTGCAACTTTACAAGAAGAGATCATGATAGAAATGTAGTCATGATAGAAATAAGGGAAACGAGGATTAGGCTGTTTGAATATGTTAAAAGGAGAGATCCTGATGTCCCAATGAGAAATTTCCAGAAGATTATACTTAAGAAATATAAGAGAATAAGAGGAAGACTCAAGAAGAATCAAGGAGAGGTGACTAAGAAAAATATGACCCTACTAGAGCTTACCAAGGACATGACTCTTAATAGGATACTTTGGCAAACTAGGATATGGTAGAAGACTATACATAGGGAGATCTATCTCTTTTTCATAGAGAGGTCAAATCTTTTCATAGGCCTTTGAATATTTTCCTTTGATTCTTATGTCTTTTATTTAGCCCAAATACTTTTGTTTGTAGTACTTACTTCTTTAGTTATTTTATTTATTTATTTTGTTTTTTTCAATTGCTTGTTTATTTTATTTACTTATTTATTTTCTTCAATTGCTTGTTTATTTTATTTATTTATTTTCTTAATTATGTCTATATTTTTATTTTTATTTTTAATTTATATGGATATTTGTTTATATATTTGGCTATTTTTTTCTTTGAACTAATTTCAATTTTTTGATGGGCATATCACAAAACAATCTCTCTATAAGCCAGGGACAAGGCTATGTACTTTTAGACCTCCTTAGATCTCTTATCCTAGCTGGATTTAAAGACTATCTTCAGATTTTAGAGAAATTCAAGAGGAAGATAATTAAATGCATGGTAGAATAGAGCTCTCTCACAAGTTAGAAAAGGATAGCTCATTATTTCGGTACTCAACAATCTGCACACTCATTAGAGCACTCACCTTTTTTTTACCCAAGAGAATCAACATGGAACTAGAGAAATGCGTCAGGAAATTTCTCTGGTATGGTAAGGTTGATAATTCCAAAGAAGCTAAAATCAAATGGGATCAATTATGCTGGAGAAAACGGGAAGGTGGAGTAGGATTTGTCTTTATACATATGATTCAAAAATCAAAACATCCAAATGGCTAGGAGGATCTAGAGCTATTTAATAAAAAGGAGGCTCTTTGGTGCAAATGGATGAATGAGTATTACTTGAAGGAATTCAGCTTGTGCCAAATAAGTGAACAGAAAGAACATTCATGGCCTTTCATACAAATACTCAGAAAAGACATATTGTATATCACTTCATCAGAATTCAAGTTGGCAATGGTGAAGGCACTTGGTTCCGGTTTAACAATTGGCCCAACCAAAGCCCCTAATTCTTGAGAGAAGAAATCTATATACTCACAACTAGAATCCCAATCCATGCTCTAGCCAAGAAGGTTATCAATCAAAACTCATGGCTAGTTATTGATAAGGGTATCGAAGGATTGCAGAGCCACCTTCCTAACTACTTGCCTAACTCCATAGTGATTGACAAATCAATATCGTCCATTAACAGAAATTGATAGTTCTCCAACTACTCTTGTCTAAAAGCCCTCAAGACCTTGCATTCCGATCATTCCTTGGTACAACATTGTTCAGAAAGGCTCTTTAATGCCCAAAGCCTCCTTTGTCACTTGGTTAGTTGCTAAAGGGAGACTAAAAACTAAGGACATATTAAAGGTATCCAGTGACTAGATCTATATACTATGTTGTCTTAAACCTGAAACTGAAAACCATCTTTTCTTTAAATGTAATTACACAACTACTATTTGGGCTAAGATGCAACAAATCATTAATCTCTACTGTTCAATTACAGACTGGGATCTTATATTATTGTGGGATGAAAATCAATTAAAGAATTGGCCGGAGAAATAACATTGCCTAAGCTGAGTCTAAATTGTTCAGTGTATTAAATATGGATGGAAAGGAATCAAAGATTGTTCAACAACTGTAAAATTGATAAACTTGCTCTAGCTCACGTAATTTACCGCTTGATTAGACAGATCGTTGTTGGTCAATAATCTACTGAAGGCATGAATCTCTCACTTACAAGAAGATGGAATTTGCTATAACTTAGCCTTCTGAGTTCTGATTTATAGCAGTCCATACAAATCGTACGTTGTAAATATATTGTATCAAATACTTTCAGTATAGCACAACCTTGTACTAGTACTCTATTGTTGTTCTGGAGAGCTCATCAATGCATTCATTTCACATTAAAAAAACATAACACTAAACATATTCAATTTTTTTAAAATATTTGTCTATAATTCATTTTTATATTTTTTAAAATATTTACAAAATCAATAAATAACATATTTATTTTTAATATCCAATAATTATCTATGACTTAGTTTATATATT
>JANZXV010000004.1:7529127-7539549 GCA_027576455.1 Erythroxylum roigii | reverse complement strand
ATTTGGTACAAATAATACCATAGATCAATTAAAACTAGACCAGGCCTTTATACAGTAGCGAAGCCAGGAATTTTTTTCAGGAGGGGGCGGGCAATGTATATATATATAGTTTTTTTTAATCCAATCCACCATGGGCAACAATATTCTTTTAGGGTGGGCAACCCCTATATGCATATATATCTTCTTTTTTTTAAAAAATGCCCACCCTCCCTTACAAGTGGCTTCGCCACTGCCTTTATACATCCATGACCGTGCTTATGTTTGAAAAATACCACCAACTATAACAAATAATTATCTTTTTCACTTTAAAATAGGAATATCATTACTCAGTGTAAAGAATATCATGCCTCAATTAACACTATAGCAGACCTTTATACATTAAATACCATGTTTATATATAAAAGAAGCCTTCACCAATATATAACAAATAAGTCATATGTTCACCTTAAAATAAAATTACCATCACTCAATACGAAGAATACTATACCTCAATTAAAATTATATTAGGCCTTTATACATTTATCTCCACGCTTATGTATAGAAAATACCATTACCCACGCATAACAAATAAGTTACATGTTCATTATTAAATAGGAATCTCATTACTCAATATGAAGAATACTATACCTTAGTTAAAACTATACTAGACATTCATACATTCAATACCACACTTATGTTTAAACAATATCACCACCTATAATAGATAAGTTACATGTTTAACTTAAAATGATAATATCATCACTTTAATATTAAGATAATATGCTTAAATACAAACGATAACAGATGTGATCACCTTTCATATGATAATTTTGTAAAAAAAATTTCAAGTACCTTATGGCTGAGTAATAAGTGTAAAATGTGGTCCATTACCAATTTAAAATAATGTAACGAGCAAACATGAAGGATATAAATTAGTACATTCCTATACAACACAATGTGTCCATTAAAGGTTATGTTTAAAATAATTAACTATATAAAAATATAGTCAACTATGTTATTAAATACACGGATTGACACATGATGAAGCATCAATCTATTTCCATTAAAGGAATTGATTAACACCGTTAATTACATGATTGTGTACTGAATCATGTTCTTGATATGAAAATTGAAGGAATAAATATTAAGTTCAATGATTGACACTCGCCATTGTAGAAAACAATGTTATTTTATAGTTAAATTGCACATAGTTATTTACAAACTTGTGTGATCAAATATGTTTTTTAACCTTTTATTATAAAGGACATATATTGTTAAAAATTCTGCACTAAAACATGTATAATTATTGTTTGGGTTGACATTGTTTACTACATAGTTGTGTGTTCAATTATATTGATGTGTATAGAAGTTGAAGCCACTATTTCAAATAATAATGATTTTTACAACCCCATTTAGAAGACCATGTTCATTATTGTATTCACAAATTATAAAGGCAAAAAAAGAAGTTCCTTATAAACAAATCTTCCTTAAAAAGCTTTGGAGATAAGTCTTCTCGCATAGTATTATGTCTAGATTATAAAATTTCCATTATATAAGTGTAAGTATGTACTTTAACTTACGTAAAGATTCCTTTAGATGTTATGTGAATAGCAATAAACTTCTAGTCATTTCATTTGGTGAACGTCACATAATCTAAAATTAAGCAACCTTAATTCTCTCATAATCATTCTTATATATTGCCTGTTAGCCAATAAATAACAAGTTTATAGAGTGTCATTATACTCTCATTTGAAAAAAACCAAAGTAGAATATGGTAAGAATTCAATGTTGTTCCTATATGGCTGATAGTGTTAGCCACTATTGATATGTATATATGTAGTTTTTACAATACATAAGATAGGTATGGAGATGGTCATAATATGGTCTTCTCAATTTTAGGTTTCTATGGTATTTAGCTTCCATAGTATTGGGTTCGTATTTATGACATGTAGTCTATTCTTGTGATGTTTTATTAAGAGATATCATATTATTATAATGGATGTGTTGAGTGATAATTTATATTCAACTTTGGTTAATATTAATATTTTGATTGTCAAAGTCCATAAAAGAAGGATAAAGTTGTTATTTAAGCACCCTCTCATCCATATAAAGGGAAGAAGGTTGGGAATGCAAAAAAGAAGGTAATTAGGTACCAAATTAATCTAAACGCAAACTATATATAAACTTAATTTGATATGAAACTTGAAAATGTGGGTCTAGGATGAAGTTCATGTCATAGGGACAAGTAAGTATAGTATGGTATGCTTATGAAGTAAAACTATTATGTATGATTATAACTACTGCAAATTTAGTTTTTGAAGAGTGTAAAATGTGGTGCTATTATGAGAAGGTGTTTAAATTGTTGCAAACCCTTAATATGGAGGAATTTTTTCTACAAAACTTCCTTTTATATGTGTTAAATACTTTTCTGTGTCCCAACACTAATTATGGTACAAGCTTTCACCTACTATTTACAATTTTTTTAATGTTAATGACTGTAAGTAACTTAGCTACAGACTTTTCATTCTCAACTATCTTTGTAACATGCTTATAGGTTTTGCGGCTATATAGAGGGAAAAGGTGTAGCACTTTCTATAAGTGGATATGTAGTTGTATTAATAGTGAGTGAAGGATGGTAGAAACTTGATTGTTTTTAGTTAAAAGCTTAAGGTGTATATGTTATGTAATTAATTAAAGATGCTTCAAATTATAAATTATTTATAGATTTATTATCTTAAGAAGTTATAAGTGGATTGATCATTCAAGTGGGAAAAATGGCTAAAATTTCAATGAGAGTATTGACAAGGCATTAAAAGCTGACATGGTATTGGAGGGAGTATATAATGAGTTGATGGTAATTTTGACATTGTAAAATTTATGGTGACATTTTAATAAATGAATCAAAATAATTATAATTCATTAATTCATGGTAATTTGTGTTTGACATTGAGGTTGATTATAATGATTGTCTCTTGACAAAGTGTCATAGTGGTTAGAAAGCTGCTAGAAAAGTAAAGTTTTGTGGGAGCCAATGGACACAATAGTAATGAGTTTATGAAGAATGTTTAGTAAATAAGTGTTTCATATTTGGTCTATACTTGAATTATTGTTGATGTATGAGTTTAATAATAGATAAGAGAAGAAGTCTTGAGGTTTGAGGTGGTGTCAAAGACTAAGATGAATACTAAGGAACTAATCTTGAGGTGTGATAATATGTTAATGGCAGTCTAAAAAAATTTAAACATGTTCTAAGCCATGATTTATCAATGGTAGAGGTGAAAATTTAGGAACTGGTCTTAAGGCGGAAGAGGCGTTAATGACAAACCTAAAAATTTGAAGATGTCTTGAGGCATGAGGAGACATCGATAATAGATAAATTAAATGTTGACAGTGGGAGAAGACCATTGAAGACATCAGTTAGAAAGAAGAAGAAGAGGAAGTTGAAGCAAGCAATATATATTGAATTTTGAAGATTCATTACATAGGGAATATATATTTAAAGTACTTTGATAGTTATGTTAAAATGCAGGCATTGAAGAATTCAGAGGTGAGCATAAGTGATGCTACACATAAATGGGAAGCAATCTATGCCTCATAAGAGAACTCTTGCTCTCAAATCCATGTAAGTTAAGTTTTTGAGAAGAAAAGCTAGTTTGAGAGCTAAGTAACATTGTTGTTATGGTACGATTTAAGGACCACAGATGGGTATGCTTTCAATATTATTGAACCTTATAAGTTATGTTGGCTAAGATCCTGTAAGTTTTGATAGTGAGGTCACAAAAAATTTTACATTTAGATTCACATTGAGCAATGTCCTTGCATATTTTAGGCTTATGAGCTAAATTAGTAATATGGTTGGTAATATTCAATATAGTTATCCTTAATATAAAGTTTTATGTATATCTTATACTATAAATATGTGGTATTTTTTCATTAATTTTGTACTTGAAGAGTGTAAGGCTTCCTCTAGGTAGGTACATAACAGACTCCACATTTTCACTTGAGTAAAATTGGCATGCTTAGTTTTGAAGTCATTAATTAAAAATGTTAGAGACGAACTTTCATGTCATATTGAACTATGACTAGGTGGACATAATCCAAATTTGGGTCAACATATGGAAAAATTCATGCTTTCTATCAATTTCTTGCACATTATTGTGAAGTATGGAAGAAATATTAGGAGGGAATTGAGTATTGGCATTGATGCACACACTACTAGCTCTATAAGTGCATTTCGTTTATTTGTGTTGGCTTTTTTTCATGAAAAAATGATTTGTCAAAAGTGGAACATCATTTAATGAAGTTATGCTTGCAATTTTCATTCTTATACTTCAAAATATGTTCTTTCTCTATAAAATGAAAGGACATTACAATATTTGACTCTAATCATGGGGAGGATGGTGCTAAGAAGAACTTATGTAGAGTACTGGAATGTTGCAACACATTATATGCATTATATGTAACAATATAAAGCTTTTTTGCATTATGTATAACATCACAAAATGTTTTTCTCAGGGTGTAGGCATACATCTTATGGTAAATATTAGTGTATTTTAGTGAGCAATATGATGATACAGTTTGTTAGTCTAAATTTCCTATCTCATACGTAACAAAATTTTCGTGGAAATTTTATAAGTAAGATTTGCATGTTGTTTATATTAATATGAATTTGGTATTGATTTTGCCTATTATATAAATTGGTATAAAGTGGAATTCTACAGAATGACTAAAAATTTGAGCGTGTTTGTGTGTTGATGACATTTAACAACAACTATGGGATTTATATATCTTGTGCCTTGGAATTTATGTATGGTGACTTGCATTAAGGATTTTCAATTATAGTAGTCTTAGGTTTATATGTTGTACGCACTCTATAACTTGCAATATATTATTGGTGATGTATTTGACATATGATTTATAGTGGAAGGAGTTGATATAGATTTATAACCTCTTATGTGAGCTGGTGATGCCTAGTAATTTAACTCTTTACACAACTTGTACTAACCTCTAGAAATAAAACTACACATTTGAACACTTAAATAAGTTCAATGGATAATAAATTTGTTCATTTTGTAATATTGGATTTTACTTAAGTACATAAACTTTGTTTGTAATATGGTCATAAAAAAATGAAAACTTAGTTGCAATTGAGATTTAGTTACATTTTACTATTTTATGACTATAGTTTACATTTTTATTTTTGTTTTGTATATAGTTAAGTAAAATGTTATTATATTACTTATGGATAAAAAAAATTGCTGATTCATTCTTATTACCATTTATGTCCACCTTAGAGAGGAAACAATTTTAATTAATTTAAGAATGTGGGAAACAGTTTAATTTAAGAATTGGATATAATAAAAGAACTAAGAACCTATTAATAATGAAGTTAAATATATGGCATTGGCATATAAGAAAAAGACACTTATATACAAGCTGAAATAAAAGCTAGATAAATCAACATAGCCAAATTAGTAGCAGCTTAAACAAAAGGTAAAAATCTAATTAACTAACAAGATTGCAAAATAAAGACTAATTAAGAACTTTTAAACATAATTTTTAATCCATAAATGGTTTAATTGTTTATATAAGGACATTAAGAGTCTAAGGGTCAGTTTAATAGTATCTTCTCCTTTTGTCATTCATTGATTTGAGCTTGGATTTTTCTTATCATGTGTTTTTTAGGGCCTTCAATTGTAGTCAATGATTTAGGGGGAATCCTCAACTCATCCATTCTTCTTTCTAGTCCGAGTCTCAGGCTTTTAGTGAAGGAACCCTAAACATATGACTCTTGTATGGTTCTATATTATAGCTTATTTCCCAATATTCATCTTCCTCAGATGATTGATCTTCATCATTAGTATTTAATTTTTCTTCTCCATCATCTTCATTTTTCACTTCATCTTGAACAACATTTGATTTCTTTTTTCCAGGCTAGTGGAGATGTGAATAACATCAGCTTGTAAGAAGCCAAGAGGCTTAAAGACTTCTTTTTCACCTTAAGGACAACCTCTCGATGGGGAGTGAGGAGGGAAACCAGGAGGGACTTTAATATGAGCATGTAGATCCTTTAAGTTCCTTTTCCTTACATAAACATAAAACAAACTATAACAAAAGGTTATACATTCCAGCAAAATTTAAAAGAATCCTCTAGTTTTTGAGGTGCTTAAGCATACTTTTAATTAGAAAAATAATTTAAGAAATCGATTTTATAGGAGTTTAAAGAGAGGTTACCTTTATCTTTTAACTTCCTTAGTTGATCCAAAAAATGGGGGATTTTTGTTAGCCTTAGGATTTATTACTGCACTATTCCCGAAGGGGCTAAAGTAGTTGTACTTTTGAGATAGGATGGTGGACTTGTTGGTGTTTTTTCTTATTATTAGAGTGCTTTTCTTATACATTTATAATAAATTTCCTATAATAGCTTATTCTAAATATCTTTGTCGTTGGGATCTAAGAAGCATTAGTTTAGTTTTTAATTTCCTCCAGCTTCCACACATATGGAATGGGTATTTGAACCAAAAATTACTTATTCTCCTCATCATAAGTGGCTAGCATGCAATGGTTCAAAAAATGTCTATCTGGGTTCAGTTATACATAATTTATTTGGTAAGTTATCCTTTACATTTTTACTAAAATTTAATCCATAAATAGGGGTTTAACTACTGCACTTGCTATGTTTCCCAATGCTTTAATGCTCCAGTGGTCCAAAGGGACATTATGGAATTGAACCTAAGTTGGTGCTGTTTTGATAAACATTTGGTGTCTACTGAAGTGCCACAATCCCAATTTAAGCACATAATCTAATCATTTTGCAGTGTGGGAATAAGCTAAAGAGGGGACTTTCCCTTCTTTTACACTGTCACTAATAATGGAAGTCTAGGTTTTCTATAAATTAACCACATTAATGGCAATTTTCTCTCACCATATCAGAGGTTGAAGATGAAGTGAAGGAATGGACTTAAGATATAAGATGAGTCAACCATTTTTAATAAGATGTAAGAGGAACATATGCCTTTTTATGGTTATGAGGTTGATAAATACGTAAGATTGAAGGACATTTTGAACTAAGACAAGAATGGCTTAGGCTTTGGGTAGTTGTGAGGGGTTGTATATGAGAAACTTTGGGGGCAGTACAGGTCAAGTTTTTGTGGGTCAGTTTGAAGCAACTGCTTCAAAGAGGTGGTGGTTTTAGAGTTAGAGTAAGTTGAAAGGAACATATTTTACTTAAGCTATGGGCAAGAACAGTTAGGAAACAAATGACAGTTGCGATACAGTAAATGAAAGGCTAAAGTGGAAAGAGATGATTACCAAGGAGACCAAGGATTCATGTATATAATATAACAAACAAAAATAAAAAGGAGGGAGAAACAAAATGCAAGGAAGAAATTAGAACTATTTGAATTGACTAGAAGGATTAAGGAGGAATGAATCATGAATGCTAAATTAGAGTTTCTCTCCCTTTGTTAGTTATTACGGCTGACCTGTACAACTAGTTTTTTTTTTGGTTTACCTTTCATTAGTTGTATATAAAGAGGCTAAGTGTATACAAGAGATTTAGTTCAAATGTACATATGACCATCGGTCAAATTATGTATTCTATTTAATGCATTTGATTTCACATAATCAGATACGTATGAAAATCAATTTAGAATAATGGTGCAATATTTAAATTTGCATAAGTAGAATAAAATATTACCTGGGTTAATTACAAGACTATAATCTCATTTCAATCAGAAAGCACCAAATAGTTAAAAATCTTACAATAAAAAGTCTACTGAGGATCTCTATTTGTTTTTAGCAATTAACCAAAAATATTTTGAGCAATGAATTCAGAGACATTGTGGGCCCTAGTTAATTGATCTAGACACATTTGAGTGTCACTTGTTAGAACTATTAAGATTCCCAAATATATGATTATAGAAAAATAAGATAAGGATAAACTCATTAAATTAAAATAAATAACACGTTATAACACATTTTAGCTCAAATATAAGCACTTATCTATTAGTATTGTTAAAAATACGGAAATACTCCAATATATGGCTGAAAAGAATTGTTGATACAACATATCTAGGTTTGAGAAGGATGGAAAAAGGAAATTGATTATAATCAAAATTTTTGTATGTTAGATGTGGTAAATTAAGCACAATAGATTGATTAAAGTCTTGTATAGTGTATCATCTAATAATAATGTATTTGATTCATCATAATATCCATAACTCTGTG
Organism: Erythroxylum roigii; assembly: GCA_027576455.1. Lineage (NCBI taxonomy): Eukaryota > Viridiplantae > Streptophyta > Magnoliopsida > Malpighiales > Erythroxylaceae > Erythroxylum > Erythroxylum roigii. The sequence goes on along the minus strand of JANZXV010000004.1, from coordinate 7,531,341 downwards.
GAAGATAAGGATCACATGTTGTCCAAAAATCTTCAATTCCTAAAAAAAATGGTTTCTTTCTATTCTTAATTGTGGTGTGACCTATATTAATATAGGGAGATTGGTCCTACAATAAAGTAACAGTTGGTCAATCCCTACTAACACACATTAGTTCATCGATTAAATTGATGTTCACATTTCAAATTACTTGTAGATGATTAAAAAATTTTCTTTACTTTTAACTACCATGTTAAACTTATCCCAACAAAATAACAATTTTTATCTTGAGTTCCTAAATAGGAACTAAATTAGTATGTCTAAATTTCTCCTGAATCCATGGACAAATTCTTAAGGTTAATTGACAACTTGATGAAGAATATATTTTCTTAAAAAAAGGGTTTTTGTAAGAAGAACGATATATGGTCAAAAATTATTACTGTAGCCCCAACTTTGACTAATAGGGGAAAATTAATTTCATAAGGAATTTTCATTGTAAACTTAAAAATTCAAGAAATCGCAACTTCAATGCAACTAAAAAGTTGGAGGCATATGGTTAGACACACAAGACAGTACCCAACATTTTCCATCATACATATTGCTAAACACACTTTGGTGTATATGTGTTTGGTTAATCATGTTCCATATTATCGAACCCATTACTAGCTAAATCAAATAATATATTTGAAAACAAAGGAATGTAAATACTAGGGAAAGCATACTTACTGTAAGGCATACCTAAGTGCACAACAATATGGTCAACCATACTAAACTTATAAAAATTACTTGTTCTAAATATACCTCCAAAAACATGGGCATCTATATAAAGGGGACATACATATTGTGAGAAGACTTGAATACAAACCTATTTGGGTAAACCGTGTTAGTGTTTATAGTCAGACAAGCCTTAGGTAAAACTTCATTTCTTAATGCAAATTTTGTTGAAAAACAAAAGTAATACACTAGCCACCAATAACAGTCAGCTGTTATGGAAAGAAAGGATGATTTTACCACTGGAGGCTACCCATAATCGGAGTCAGAACACCCTATCCTTTATTTCACCAATAAATGTCAATTGAGAAGGCATGAAATCCTAAAAAAAAAAGATTTTGGGTTAAATAGGTTAATCTAGTTATATAGTCTGGTCTAAATAGTTTTGGCTTTGTAATTAGATAAAATCGTTTATAAATCAGGTGTCAAATTTTTTCAAATTTATCAAGATACCTATATCGAATTCACGCTCAAATTTTTGACAACTTTAAATATCAAAAGAGATATAGGAATAGGAGAGCCCAATGGTATTACATTCTAGATCGCTTGTAAGGAATTCTCGATGTCAACCTTCAATTTTAGCGTGAACTGTGGGTTTTATTTCCTGTACTGTGTCAAATTGTTGGATGTCGATAATCCAAAATTGGTTTCCCTTACAATCTATAAATTATTAAGGAGTTCAAGCATAAAATCTCCCATGGAAGTTATGATTATAATCTCACAAAAACTAATGCGTCTTACATTAAATCAAAAGTTTTTTTTTATTTTCATATTGCATAGTTACACACATTATTTATGGAGTGAGGGATAGGATGGGAGTGGTGAATTTACGATATTTATTCTATTTATGGTGCTATATGAAAGGTCACCATTATAATTTGGCTTCTATTTTACAATCTACTTACAAACAATGGGGATGAAAGAGGATGTGATCTATACAGGGACATATGTAAACAAGCTAGCAAAGAACTTGGGTGGTTTTTTAGATGCTCCCAGATGAAAATTACATATACAATGCCAAACTTTAGCACTAAATCTATATGATGTATGAGGATTTTTAAGGTAGTTAGGAGAAATTATGTTTAAAATATTGACACAGGCATTGAGTTCAATGCTAATGACCAAAGGATGGAAGATGAAGTTGATAAGACCTTTTATCAACTAGCATAACTCTATAAAGAAGAGGCATTAGCAAATAGGAATATTTGTTAGCCACCTATTCAAACACTTTTATAGGACATTCAAAGGGGCCAGAGGGAGATCGTATAGATGTTAAAAAAGGATAATGTGTGGTAGAGAAACTCTAACAAACACTTAAAAAGGAGTAAAAGGCGTAAAAGGATTAAGATGTCCAATTGTACTAGATAGAAGCAGAACATTAGAGGTGTTTTGTAATACCCGACATCTAGTTAAACCGGTACACCGAAATAAATTAATATTGAGACTGATGTCATTAAAAATCACAGA
>JANZXV010000004.1:7367016-7383178 GCA_027576455.1 Erythroxylum roigii | reverse complement strand
CTGCAAGGGGAAGGTATCCACACCCTTATAAGGGGTGCTTCGTTCTCCTTCCCAACCGATGTGGGATCTTACACAAGACGTGTTAAAGACTTTAAAGGAAATCCTAGATACAAGGCAATTGATGCAAAACTTGGTGCTTCACAAGATTGGAAATTGTGATAATACACATTTTTAGTACAATAATTGGCATTGATGGGGTTCTTTTTACAAAGTGGAAGAGATGCAACATCTAAAGTTGGCTGTGAATGCAGAAACCAAAGTAATTAGGTTCATCAGAAGCAATCAATGGATACGACCCTATCATAATGGCAGAAGCTCAAATGTCATAATATACCAAATGTCAAACTGTTAGGAGAATGAAGAAGATACAATTCAGTAGATCACTCATAGATCTGAAAATTTTAGCCCAAAGGTCTACAAGGGTATGCTATAAAAGGATCAAAACATAAGGGTTAGATAGACAAATCTGATCAGGGATTCAGACAACAGACCAACTCACTCTTTCATCTTTTGGTTGGGAGTGAATGGGGTGGTTGCTTACAAAGGATATACTGAAGTTCTCAATCAATTCACTAAGCTATGAACTGCACGGTATAGATATGGAAAGTCTAGAGCATTTAATGAACAAATGCAGATTTACCGGGGAAATGTGGAGAAGAATTCGGACTATACTGAACATTATCAGTCCATCATTATCCTGGGAGGACACTATTAACTGGTTGGGGAATGTCGAAATGTAGAATCAAGCTGACTACAAGGAAATCAAGATTAGTTGGGTCTCAATGATATAAAACATTTGGAAAGAGAGAAACAACATGATTTTTAAACAAAAAAGAAGAAGTATATAGGAGGTTTACAAGGAAATTGTACTCCATAGTAGGATGCGCTTGTTAGTAAGAGGAATAACAACTAATTTATTTACCAAGATGAGGAGGAGATGGTCATTGGATTGAATCACCTTGTATAACCTGATTACTAGGAATTGTAATTCCAAGCAATCATGAGTTTTTTGTACTAACCTAAATTCTGTGCTTCCTTGTATTTTACATAAACAATATTAATGAAATCTTTTATCTTTCAAAAAAAATATTCAGATACTAGACAAACAATATTGCACCTATATATAAAAATATCATAGTTTATTACAAAAAAGTAACACATAAAATTTAAAATCAAGTATATTATAACTGAGTACAAAGAATATCATGCCTTAATACAAACGATACTAGGATATTATACATCTAATATCACGCCTATGTATAAAGACTCATACTATCATTCATTGCAGCTAAGTAACAAAAACACTTTAAAAATGACAATACCATTATTGAGTGCAAAGAATACCATGTCTAAATATAAATTATATTAGGATATTATACATACAATACCATGTCTTTGTATAAAAAATATCATCATTCGGTATAGATAAATAACAAATACACTTTTAAATTAAAATACCATGACTAAGTGCCAAAAAAATCATGTCTGAATACAAACTGTATCAGGACACTATACATCCAATACCATGCCTATGTACTAAAATCATACCATCATTTATGACTCATAGATAACACCTATGCTTTAACATGGAAACCAAAATATATTAAGAAACTATAAATGTAACACTATGTCCATGTGCAAAAAATGCCATTATTCATTATAGATAAACAGCACCTTGTCTTTACATTTGTGAATACCATGATTGGGTATAAACAATAACGGGTATCAATTCACACTATTCTATAACTATATACATCCTATACAATATGCATTAATGAAAAAAATCATTTATTTATAGATTAGTAACACACTCACTTATCTAAAGGCAAATTGTGAAGAAAACAAATTGGTACATGCTTGTATTCCAAACTATATATATTAAAATATTTTGTTAGACGAAGTTAACTATATGCTCGTGATGTCAGCCATGTTCATGTTGGAATTTTTGGAGGGACAATAGGATATATATTGGCATATGTTCATATAGAAAATTGTCCATTATTTGTATTTTAAGACATAGTTAACTATATGATTGTATAGTAAAACATGTTTAAGTTTAAATTTCTAAAGGTCTATTGTAAATGACATAGAATGGTACATTCTTATGTAAGAGATCGTGTCCTTTTAGTTATTATTGGACATAATTAAGTACATGCGAATGGTTTTATTCATATTTGAATTTTTAAAGGAATAATCTGAATGATATAGATTGACAAATGCCTATAACCAAGATTCTATAAGGATACATGAACGTGGTCTTCTCTTAATCTTCCAAATAGATAAAAATCTGATTACATCCAGAATACACATCAAGGAAACAATAGAATATGTGTCCAACATCTTAATCATTTTATCCACAAATAGTAAAGGAAAGTGATCATTCTTAGTCATCATGTTGTGCTTCCTATAATCAATACATACCCTCTAACATATAACTGTTCAAGTAGAGATTAATTCACCTTTTTCACTTTCCATCACCATTGTCTGTCCTTTTTTAGGTACACATTATACTAGCTGTATTCAAAATAGGGTAAATAATACTTACTTCTAAAAGCTTTACTGCCTCTTTCTTGACTACTTCTTTCATATGAGGGTTTAGTCATCTTTGTCTCTTCCTCACTGCCTTATAACCTTCATCAAAATTGATCCTACGCTTCCCCATATTAGGACCTCTGCCTCTTATATCTAAAACTTGTCATCTCATAACTCTCATCCTCTTTCTAATTGTCTCTACCACTCTCTTGTATTGTTCCCCATCTAGCTTGTTTGAAATTATGATAGGTATGGCATGATCCTCACCTAGAAAGGCATATTTAAGGTATGTGAGTAAGGGTTTTAACTCTAGAATGGGTATTTTCTCAAATGAAAGGTGGCATGGGTGCTTTTGTCCTTACTAAGATTTCCTACTTTAATTTCTCACCTAAGTCCTCCTCCTCCTCCTCCAACTTTTAATCATCTTCTACATCCTCAATATCAACGTCTTCTTTATATTTCTCCTCTTGCTCTTTTACATACTCATCATCTATATCAATTTTCATGAAAGTGTTGCCCTCCTTTGGATTCTTTAATACCTTACTCATGTTGAACTAAACATTTTTATTACCAATTTGAAGAATAAGTTTTCCTTCAGATACATCCACTAATTCTCTTTTTGTATTCATGAATGTTCTACCAAGAATTAAAGTATAGTTTTGATCCTTTTCGACGTCTAGCACTATGAAATTCATAGGAATAAAAACTTGTCCACTTTGATTAGCATGTCCTCCACCACGCTAAACAGTTTCTTTTTTTATTGATCTACCAACTAAATAAGCATGGATGTTGGCATCACATCTCCTAGCCCTAATTTCATGAAAATAGATAAAAGCATAAGATTAATGATTGCATCTAAGTCACATAAACATTTAGAAAATTCTAAATTATCAACTATATAGGATATAGTAAAACTCCCTGAATATTTTAATTTTAAGGGCATGTGGCTAGTAATTATGGAGTTACAACTCTCCGCTAAAGAGACCATTTGATTGTACTCCCAAGTTCTCTTATTTGATAAGATATCTTTGAGAAAGTTCGCATATTTGGGAATGTTATCCAAAGTTTCCACAAAGGATAAGTTAATTTGTAATTTGTTCAACTTCTTTAAAAACTTTCCAAATTGAGCGCCCATGTGATTCTTCTTTAGCCTTTAAGGAAATGAGATCTTCAGAACACGTAGAGGGAGAGAGACTTATAGTGGTTCCTCCTTATGCTCCTTATCTTGGCTTTCTTCTTGGTGGGGTTCAACCTTCTTTTCAGTTGGTTCTTCCAACTTTGTCCCACTTTTAAGTTTAATGGCCTTCAGTTACTCCCTTGAATTAGACTCTTTATTTCCCAGGAGTCTCTCTACACTTCATGTAAATAATGCATTTGCTAGTTGCCCCACTTAAACCTCCAAATTATAGATGAAAGAAGCATGATTCTTCCCAATCTAGTTGAACTTAGCTTCCATCCTTTTTTGACTCTCATCTTGGCTTGTGAACTTGGAAACCAACACATCCATTAGCTTGTCCATCTTTGCTTCCAGTGACCTAACCCTATCTTATTGAAATCCTAATGGGTCTTGTGCTCTCATTCAATTTCTTGCATTATTAGAGTAAGAGAAATTTGAATGATCCTTTTACCCAAGATTATAGGTATTTGCGTAAGGATTATTACCACTTTGACCTAGTTGTGCTCCAATGAAATTTAGTTGTTCCATATTGTTGTTGTTCGCTAGGAAGTAATTAGTTGTAACATGGCCTTCTTGACCGTACAATTCACATCCATATTATATCGCCTTTAATGGACTGGAAGAAGTGGCTTTCAGGCTATTTATTAGCTTTGCCAGATTCGCTACTTCAACCTTGTAATGATGTCACTAAATCAACAACAAACACTCCCTTCTGATCTTTGAAGAATGGTGGTTGTTTGCTCCTCTCCATTCATAGACAACTATTATTTGTCATCTCCTCTAATAAATCATGTGCAACATCTACTATCTTCCTCATCAATAAACCACCAACTGTTATGTCAATAGTATCTCTTGTGGGTAGCTTGACTCTATTGTAAAAGGTTTGTAATAGGAATTCTTTGGGTAAGTTATGGTGAGGGTAGTTCCTTTGTAACTCCTCAAATCTTTCCCACAGTTCGTACAACAATTCCCCTTCACTTCGTTGAAAATTTGTTATCTCATTAGTGATCCTTGTAATCATCATTAAGGAGAAGTACTTAGCTAAAAAGGGTTTGTACCAATTGCTTCCATGTAGTCATGTTTTTTGGGTTAAGAGAATTCAACCATGCAATGAATTGTTTCAAGGCTGAACCGAATGGAATCTTTGATTCGATCTTTAAGTGTTAATGGAAATAACTCATCCTTGTTGCATCCTCTGATAACTCATCTATTTAAATATATCGCATATCTCCAAGAAATTGGACAAATGAGCATTGGGATCTCACTGGTCAGTTTATAAAACTGGACATTGGATTGTAGCGTGTTCAGCAAAGTTGGTTTAATTTCAAAATTATTTACCGATGGTCTTGCAATCCCTTATTAATTAGCATTGAACCTCGACCTCTTAAAGTCTAAGAGGGTTCTTAGTTGTCCTCCTTAGTTCCCTTCTTTTGGAATTGATCTTTTTATAGCTTCTTGGCATCTTATTTTTCAAAATTTCCTCTATTGCTTGGTAATGTAAAAAACTTGTGTATCCATGAGTTTGCTAGAACTCCTTATTGTTCTTATGTTTATACAACTACAATCACACAATAAAAGTGTTAAATTCCTTAAAGCAAAGTAACATAAATTGAGAAAGATTATAAATTTACGATCCTCGGCTATGATACCAAAAACTTGTTTGTTTGATTTTTTTTTTCAAAATCTATCTATACTGTAAGTACACGAATTATATCTTTATAGTATAAACAATATCGTTTCCATTAAGATTGTTATTAAACACCTAACAATTTTTGTAACAATTTATTTAAGGTAAACAATATAGTAAGTGTAGCTGGAAAGTAAACTAAATTAGAGGAAATTGACAATTGAACAATTAACAAAGCAATAATAAACTTTTGATTTGTCAACAATAACAATTTAGGAATTACTTCTATCCTTATTTTGTTTTCACCTCACCTTCTTGATTTAATGATACTTGACCTTAGATATCTAATAGTTATGATTATCATCTCTCAAGATCGAACCAAGTAATCTCAATTAAAATATATACAAGAATTGAATTGTGACCTCTCGATCTCTTAAAACTTTTGCTAATTGGATTTGAAGCTATACTATGGGTAACTAATAAACAATTAAGATCTTTCTTCAGTTGCTTATTAATATGATGTTTATAGGTCTAATATGGTACCACCTCCAGATGTACAACATAATACAAATATTTCAACCTAATCTCTAAATTTAATTCAAAGATTTAAACAATAAACACCACAAAGTATGTTTCTATTTAATCAAGAACATAAAATTTTAACAAAACAATTCAAGAATAATTCCTAAAACAAATTTACCAATTCATAGCTAAAATATATTCACAATTGTTCGTAATCAACATTCCAAACAATGAAAGAAAAGGAAAGGGTAGAAGATTGAATCTTGGATGTATTCTTCTTCTTATCCTTAGAGTTAGAAAATTTTACAAGTTGTTATTTTGGAAAATTTTTTTCTTTGATCTCCTTGTTAGATATTTCAGATGCCATTTTTTGGGTGTTTCTCTTTGCCTTAAATACTTATTAATCCTTCTTGGGCTCTTTCTAGAGTTTTTTTGCTGGCTTTTGTTCCAATAGCCTTAAATCACCGAAAATACAGATTCAAAGTACGATTAGGTCATATTAGGGCCAAAATGAGATATTATGCAAATGTCAATCTCTTTGACCTATGATTTCTATCAAATTTTTGTCTCAAATCAGCTGAGTCTTTTGCCCATGGAAGCGATCAATATAGTAATCCTAAGCTTATCCTAACAACATTATCAATGATTAGGACCAAAAAATAGTCCTGGACAATCATTTAACCCACGGAACGTTGAATACTGGTAGCCAAATAGCCCGAGCGGCTGTCTTCTTTACCCATTTTTTGGCGGCAAAATCTCTACATATTCACTTAGACTAGGGTTTAATCACCCGATTCCGGAAGTTCCTGTTGCATTATCTTTATTTTTGCAGGCTAAATTGTTTCGTTTGATTTCTCGGGTTTGACCAGTAATGTTCAATTCCTCCGATTAAAGAGTGTGACATGGAAGAAACGAAGCCAGTTGATTCTCCGACTATTAGAGCCATAAACAAAGGCGTGGTTCACAGAATATGCGCCGGCCAAGTGATCTTGGATCTCTCGTCGGCGGTGAAAGAGCTGGTAGAGAACAGCTTGGACGCTGGAGCCACTTCCATCGAGATCGTTTTGAAAGAGTACGGCAAGGAGTGGTTCCAGGTCATCGATAATGGTTGCGGCATTTCTCCGAACAATTTCAAGGTCCTTGCACTTAAGCATCACACCTCAAAACTGGCGGATTTTCATGATCTTCAGTCTTTGGCCACATTAGGCTTCAGAGGGGAAGCATTGAGTTCGCTTTGTGCATTGGGAGATCTGACTGTTGAAACGAGGACGATAAATGAGTCGGTAGCGACACACCTGAGTTATGATCATACTGGAGTGTTAACATCTGAGAGAAAGACGGCACGTCAAGTTGGTACAACTGTTACTGTTAAGAAGTTGTTCTCTAATTTACCTGTCAGAAGAAAAGAATTTTGCCGTAATATACGCAAGGAATATGGGAAACTGATCTCTTTGCTGAATATCTGAAAACTACTGATGAGGAGATGTGAGAGAAACTGCAATGGCTAATCTTGAATCCTATGGTCATCCTAGAATTTGGTCCTTGTAAGCCGGTTCCGATTCTCAGACACTTCTCTCTCTACGACTACTTCGTCTTCTTCTTTTATTGCCATGAAAGATCACGAAATCTCCCTTTTTTATAATCTCTGTTACTGTTACTGTTTCTAATGTATTGGGTTTCTAAAAGTCTTCTTCTTGTTGCCATTAACTTCTTCTTACTCCTCTGGTTTGTGTTATTGTTGTTTCACATTCTGTATGTGTAAATCAATTGCAATTACAGTTTCTCTCTACAAGAAACGTTCAGAAAGGGAAGAACTTTGCTTTCGTTACTTGTAATAATCAAAACTGTTGATTATGACTTGTTATTGTTCTGCGTCTGCTGTCACCATGGTGGCAACTCACTGTGATCTTCAGCCTCTCAAGATCAGAATGAGGTGATTATCATATTCTATCTTTTTTTCCACACTTTCTTTATATGATTAATCAAAATTTGATTTTAATTGTATTTGTTGCTGAAAACGAACTTGTTAACTAATACTAAGCATATTCTGATGTTCTTTAGATATATACAAATATGTGGGTGTATTCCATTATTATTTTGTTTCAACCTAAACTGTTCTTGAACTTAAATTGAAGTTGAGAAAAGTTTTAGGTTAAGTAGAAGTCTAGGAAAGTTTCAAATGATTCTAGGAAGAAAAACAATTGTAAATCCCTTTTCTTTACGCTACACGATGATCATCATTCATCAGGTATGATCATGATCATCATGGTCCACGTGGGATTTGGAGGTGGAAGAGGAGGACCCCTTTCCCCTGGACTAGGAATGGAAGAGCTAGTCTTTCGATTTCAGCTTCAGCTTCATCTTCTCCTATTTCTACCAATCAGATGACGAGGGACTCATCCCGTCTCAAAATTTATCAGGAGGTTCTGTTTGTACACACCAGTTAACCTATATATGAATACCTTATCTTTATTACTTTTTTGCATTCCCTGATATTATTTATGGCCATAGTTAGTACAATCTGCTTACGTAATTAATCTAGCTTGTTGAACCCACGTGCTATCTTTAGTCTTTTCTGCAACTGGTTGCTTGTTACTGCCATATCCTTTGCGCACTTCCTCTGATTCTATAACGCTGAAACATATGCTAGGTTGCCAAGTCTGCCAGGGAAAAGTTTACCCATCAAATCTCATTCCAGTCTCAGGACAAAGATATCTCACTTGCAAAGGTACACATCTATTTCTCTGCTGTCTAGCTCTAAGATGATTTTAAGTGGGAAGCATGTTTCCTTGTTGATCTGTTCACTCTCCTAGAAGAATCTTCCATTTACTTTAAGCCCTTTTAATTGTGGATTCATTACTTTGTACACCTCTTCAGTTTGCAAGTGATGACAGAACTATGCTGTCAAGTGTACGTTGCCACATCATATACTTCCTAATAGTATAACTCCACCATTGTTTTGGAGCTAAAATGCTCAACTTTCTACAACTGGAAATCCATCATCCTACTGTGTTTGTCATTTGCTGTTGTAGGCATTGCTGTATATTGCGGCAGAAGATGAGGCATTTATTGCTGCAAACAGAGAGATAGATGCTCGCTCACTCTTGAGTGAGAGGAGAAATCTTTCAGTCTCATCAGATGCGCAAGATTGGAATTCTCTGGACTGGATGCCTTTGGCTGGAAAGACAATAAATGAGTGGCTTGGTGAGTTGGATACAATTGCAAAAGAAGTGCAAGCAGAACTTGAATCCAGAGAAATAGGCTGCTATTTGGTTGAAGTTTTGGATGCTGTCAATGTTGTTCTCTTTGAGTTAAGGGGCTTCAAGAGGTCATCTGTTGTTGTAGACTCTAAGTACTCATACTTGCACACTGTACTAGGCACTGGACGTGGCAGTGCAATTTTACTTAGCATAATTTACATCGAAGTTTGTAGACGACTTGGTCTAACCATTGTGGGATCTCGAGTTGGGAAAGATTTTTTGATATGGCCCCAAATGGGAAACCCTGAGGAGCTCTTCAAGGTAACTTCAGGACACAGCTTGTTTGCAATTGTTAATGGAACGTGTGTGGACAACCTTAAGTCAAAGGCTTCAGATTTAACTAGCAACTCACTTTTTGGGCTTGAGATAGCTACAAAGCGAGACATAATTGGCATTGCTTTGGCCAATTTGATTGTAAGTTTGAATCCCTTGATGTATACACTCTCTTTTTAGTGCTGTAAATTTGCCAGCAACATTAATTCTCCTTATGCTTGTTTTCGGTTTCTTTCATCGTCTTTACCCACCTAATATGAATGAAAATTTAAAAAATTTTAGAGGCTTCACTGGAAACGTGCTTCAAGGTCAAGTCATGGACTCATGCTGACAACCCCACTTAGGGATGTTCATGATATTGACAAAAGACTTTACAAGACTCATAGTTCAAATGTTCCTCTGCTTCGACGTCAAGATCTTAGGTAATGCATTTACATGTACATGCAGCTTTTGAACCATTCTATCTTGTTGGATAGTTTTGCAGAAGTCATTTTTAGTTTTTGTTTCATATTTGTTCAGGCAATTAGTATATGAAAGATTATGTTTGATTATTGGAATATTCCTGTCAAATTGACATTGATAAGGGTCCTAAAGTAAGTCTCAGAACCAATATGGATGACCCTTCTTTAAAGTTACAGCTGCAGTAGATAGCTTAGTGGCAAAAGTGCTTCTTGGAGTTATGAACATTATACGCATGCAATGATCCTTGATCTTCATTCTTAACTAAACATACAGATTGTGCAAACTTAAGCTTAAGTTCTTCCTCTATTGCATTGAGATTGGAAGATCAGTGATGCAGGGTCAGAGTATCTGTGGTCAAGCTACATATTATCTCATAATATTATAATCTGATTGTAATCAGATTCTATAGATTAGATAGCAGTATCTTAGAGATAAACATTATCCTAGGATTATCTTCTGTATCTGTATAGATTAACTAGCCTATTCTATACTCCTATTCATGTATACATGTACTACATTCTCTTAGTAATATAATATGCAGCAAATCAGCTCTTATTCTCATGGTATTAGAGCCACGTGAAAGAGATAGTGAAACCGAGGAGTCAACCCTGGCAAGTCAAGAAATTACTTCCAATCTTTAGGGATCCTCCACGGCAAACCCAAACCAGATTGAAGGTTAGTCATCGATGACCTCTGGTCTTGAAGGAGTTTCAGTTGTCAGTGTCTCTGACAAACTGAATAGAACGAACTATCGGGAGTGGGCTCAAGCTATGAAACTCGCCATTGGAGGACGCAGGAAGTTGAGCTTTATTGTCAAAGATGCAAACGTTCCAGACCCATCGAACTCGCAAGCTGCACGATAGTGAGAGAGAGACAACTCCATGGTCTCGTCATGGCTTATCAATGCCATTATACCACCGATCAAACGCACCTTTATGTTTCTGCCAACAGCTCGAGAAATCTGGGAAGGGGTGCGACAATCATACTCTGATGGAGAGGATGCATCACGAATCTATGAGATAAAAACGAAGCTGTGGCAAATGAAGCAAGGTGATAGAGAAGTTGCAGAATATTGGGTCGAAATGATAGCATTGTGGCAGGAACTTGACCTTCTGTCAGATGAAGAGTGGACGTGCAAGGAAGATGCTGTGATGTACAACTAGAAAATTGAAAAAGAAAGAGTCTTTGAATTTTTGGTTGGTCTCAACAAAAAGTTGGATGATGTCCGTGGAAGAATCCTAAGTAGAGTTCCTCTGCCAACAACTAAAGAAGTTTTTTCTGAAGTTAGAAGGGAAGCAGTAAGGAAGAAAATCATGCTAAAAGAGGAGCCAAAAGAAGACCAAAATATGCCTCTAGTACCTACTAATGAAGCTTCTGCACTGATGTCCTATGATAAACCCAGTAAGAAAGGGTCATAAGAAGTGGTGTGATCATTGTAAACAAAGTGGTCACACCAAAGACACATGTTGGGACATCTATGGAAAGCCTGTAAACTAAAAAAGGGCAAAAATTGAGGCTACCAAGTATCTAGTGAAGGGGGAACAGAAAAATTTGAAGATAGTCAGAAACAACAAGGTGGTGAACTGAATATTACACTAGGGAAACTATTGGAAATAATAAAGAATCTCCAAAATGACAGCAACCAACAGAAGACAAACACAGTTGCTAATGCTACTATGAGAGGTAATATCATAAAATCTATTTTATCTTCATGCAGTAGGAAGAAATGGATAGTTGATTCTGGAGCATCAGACCATATGACAGATGATTATAACCTGTTTCATTCATATTTTCCTTGTGTTGGGCATGAAAAGGTTAAGGTAGCAAATGGTGAATCTTCTTCGGTTGCAGGAAAAGGAGATATCAAAGTAACAAATTCTACGAAATTAAATTCTATTCTACATGTTCCGAATCTAGACTGTAACCTGCTTTCAATTAGTAAATTGACAAAAGAAGCTAATTGTAGAGCTCATTTTTTTCCCTACTCATTGTATTATACACGACCTGTCATCGGGGAAGACAATTGGCAGTTCTAGATCTGTATTGTCTTCTTGTTCCTTACTACTTTGAGCTTCTTCGGCAGGAACCTGCATTGGTTCAGAGATTGGTATAGCTTCAGGAACAGGGAGCGTACTACTTGTTTTCTTCTTCCGGGAGTACACTTTGAGTGGATGGTCAGGCATGGCTGCTTCAAGACCAGAGGTCATCGACGACTGACCTCTAGTCGGGTTTGGATTTGCCATGGAGGATCCCTCAAGATTGGAAGCCATTTCTTGACTTGCCGGGGTTGACTCCTCAATTTCACTATCTCTTTCACGTGGCTTTGATACCATGTGATTAAGAGCTTTTTGCTCTATATTATATTTCTTAGAGAATGTAGTACATATATACACGAATAGGAATACCAAATAGGATAGAGGATCTATACAAATATAGGAGATAATCCTAATATAATGTTTATCCCTAAGATAATGCTATCTAATCTGATTACAATCAGATTATCACAATATTATGTGATAATACCGTATCTTGACCACAATATGTGATGTATTACAGGCAGCTTTACGTATGTGTCTCAAAGACAAATAGTCTTGTATTGAATTGCTTGCATGCAAACAATCACATATTTTCTAAAATTACAAAGGTCATGTCTTATGAATTTAGTTTTACAATCTTTACCTCCTTTTAGACCACCATGAACATATATGCGAACACCAACAGAAGCAGAAGCATGGCGACAACGTCTCATTAGCTCCATAGAAGGATCATGTTCGCCATGTCCTTTGCTGGTCTTCGATGAAGTGACAAGCCCATTTCGATCCAACCAAACACCAGCAGCAGTATCCAACACTAAGTAAATATAAAAATTGTTGAGATATTGGGTAAATATTTCAAAGATGGCAATTCGAGAAAACCCAAAACATTACCTGCAACAGCTGCTTCACCTTCCACAGCTCGTCCTCCCTTTAGGACACCCCCTGTAACATGCAATCGAGCACCAACAAAAACCTGATAGCAAGCCACAGTTAAAAAATATTGAATAAGGAAAAGGTATATCTTGTACCAAAATATATCACTCTGCAATCTTCAAGCTGCTTTGACAGCATAATCAACCTCTCATTAACCATTTTAAGTTTACTGATGTACTTTTAAAATTTTGTATACAGAATAGTAATCAACAGCCTTGAAGTAACATTCCATTTTCAATTGATCACTTACCGCGGCATGTTGATACCTTGGGGAAGGAGAAACACCAGGTGCGAGAGTCCATTCCCACTGACCATTTCTATGCATCAGAAGCCCGTACGCATCTCCAAGTGGCTGTTCAACCAGACAATCATCATAAACAAAGAATTAAAAAATGTACTAGAAAATCCAATTTATTACAAGATATAGGCAAAATAGATCACCGTAGTCTACATCATAAAGACATTAAGATGAATTAAGAAAGCATGCCCAATGTTCAGAGCTTGAAAGAAATTAGGCAGAAGCATGCACTCAATGCTACACTATTGCTAAATATATGATCAATATTATGTGTGTTTATGTATATAAACAACAAACAATGGCTTTCAAAGACATTAAGATATGAGACCATACCGCACCAGACGCATCTCTTCCACCACAAAGCAAGAACATGCCATCTGAACGGGCGCTTGCTGTTGCATACCTACAAAGCCAGTGCCATAAAAGGAAACATCAATCTACATTTATGATAAGAAACAAAATAAAAATAGCTCAGGACTTATCACAACATCCTAACTTACATTCTAGCAGATGGCCTATCACCTTCAGGATTTAGCTTCTGCCATTCATATGGTTTTTGGGCAGTATCAAAAGCCCAGGCATCAGATAAGGCTCTTTTCCCTATAAAAGATAATCGGAAGGAACGTCTTGACAGCTTAGTCTATTGGAACCAGGACCATCAAGAGAACACAATGACTTGTCTTGAAAACAGTTGGAAATGTTTACTGATGCCAAAACCAGCTAATTACACAATCCAAAGGAAAATGTTGATATTGATAAAATGGTGCTAGCAATAGAGAGGTTTGCATACTCAGGAGCCAAGTAAACTTTTAATTAACGAATTAAATGATAAATATACCCCTTATTTTTGAACAATAATGAAGATGGATTAACTATTTGGTAAGTGCATTGTAGATCCAAAATGGAAAGCATTAAAAAGAACAACAAGAACACAGATTAAAACTGAAGAGAGCAAAATTGAGTTACCATCATTGCCACTAACGGTAACCAGGTATCTTTGAGCAACCAAATCCATAACATGGCCATAACGAGGGCCAGGACCCTGCCCTTGTACAACAACTCTATATTGAATATAGGTCAAATATAAAAAGTTAAATCAGTGAAAAGTGGCAAAAATATAACACTAATTTGAATAAGGAATCTCAATGTAAGAATGAATGAATAAGGCAGACCGGTGCCACTTGAATTTGTCATTGGTCAAGTCAAGAACATAGAGATCGTCAGTGGAATGGCCGGCAGGGCCTATGCCACCCTAGCCAGAGACCACAAATTCCAACGTCAGAGAGTTAATAACTAACAAACTCGCAAGGGAAATTCAGCCTTGACTAAAAATTATTTAATCATAACCTGAAAGACAACCATAGTACCGACTGCAGCTGCAGCGTGAGCGGCCCTAGGCGACGGCGGATCCCCGGCGGGTCGTAGTCTGATTGATTGAGTAGAAGAACATTAACGCCCAAATTTTACTTTCTCAAACACCAAATAAGAAAGAGAGACAGAGAGTGAAAGAAAGTAGTAGCCTACCTAGTCCACTTCCTAGTGAGAACGTCATAAGAATGAATTGAATTGGTGACTCCAGCCAATCCTACGAAAAGAAAAATCAACGGAAACAACAAGCGATGTGGTTAAGCATAGTTTTGAACAAAGTAAACTTTATTCAGAGTGATTGAAAAGTAAAATTAACTGATGCCGGGAATGGAAGAGGAAGAGGAAGAGCCGCCTTCGATGGCGGTGGCGCCACCGAAGAGAATGAGGCGAGGGCCATGGGACTTGGTGGGGGAGACCGCGGTGAGAGTGTGGGCGCATCGGGGACCGGGAGCGTCATCGTCAGAGTCCCAATAGGTCTCGAGGGAGCGAAAGGTGGGAGCCGGGTGTAGCCATGGCTTTGGAGAACCCATAATCGCCGAGCTGAGCCCCCTCAAGAGTCAAGCTCAAAGATCTGTTAAAAAGTGTTTATATTTCTGGCAGTGTAATGTTTGAACATATAGATACATATCATAAAAATGATGTGATCGTAATCTGACTAAAGATGAGTTGGGGAAATGGTGGAGAATGAGAATAGGTCTCTGAGTCTGAGTCTAAG
This sequence comes from Erythroxylum roigii, assembly GCA_027576455.1. Lineage (NCBI taxonomy): Eukaryota > Viridiplantae > Streptophyta > Magnoliopsida > Malpighiales > Erythroxylaceae > Erythroxylum > Erythroxylum roigii. Next base: position 7,367,975 of record JANZXV010000004.1, on the reverse strand, counting down.
ACGAGTTGTTGTGGACCCAACTCCCAACAGGTGGACAATGGACAGGTGGACAATGGACACCCGCCCTTCTCTTTTCCAATCCATTTAAATTTTGATTACGCGTCTGGATGGGCTTATATTAATAGAACTTTTGTCAGTAGAACTGTAACATCTCGGTTCCAGCGAGAAAGGTAAAATGAAAATTTTGATTGATTAGTGAGGGGTTAGAAAGTACAATTACTTGTTCATTCATTATGTGGCATATTTGTATTGTAAAAAATGACATTGTTGCACATGAAAATAATTGTACATGCATTCATTGACATTCCCGGTCTATTCGGTTATAACTGTATTTGGTTGAGAATTATGAGAATTTCGAGTTATTGTTTGAGAAAAAATTATTTGGAGAGTATCAATAATGATTTTTCAATTTTGGAGAACTTTAGGGAATTTTCTAGAATTTTTCGGGGTAAAAACCAGGACTAGGAAAAACTCCGAGTGGCAGACCAACTGGTAACTGGTAGTAGAACTTATTGTCTAAGGTATTGAATTATGGACATATGGTCATATGAATTATTGACAAGTGGTATTTATTGAGAATTGGACTTGAAATGAATGAATTGAGAAGGATTTATGAGAGTTTGCCAAGTGGCATCATTATGACCATGTATTAATTTACTTAACCCTTAAGTATGCATTTAATCAAGCCTCCTTAAGCTCATTCACGACATCTCTCTTCCTAAAGGCTTGAAGTTGTGTTTTGGTGATTTTCTTCCTTCATTTTCGTGGATCACTCTTCTTCTTCTTGACTTGTTGATCATTTGAAACCTAGCCATCATCTTTTGCTTCTTGTCATCTTGCTCTTGCTTGCTTGCCTTGAACCTACTTCTATCACCCTTAGAGGATGATGATCGTTGGTGGTGGTGCAAGTTAGGTCTTGGTGTTTTCTTTGGAGAACTTGGTTAAATCAAGTAAGTGTC
>JANZXV010000004.1:7314230-7332192 GCA_027576455.1 Erythroxylum roigii | reverse complement strand
ATAATTGTTTTCAGATGATTTTCAACACCTTAGAGATGAAATTGAATAAAAATATGCAAAAGAAATGAAGAAAATCTGAAATTCCACGTTGGCAGCAGTTCAGTGACTAAGTGTGGGCACGTGCAAGGAAGAAAAAAATCTGCAGATTTATTTTCAAGATTCAAAATTGTGATTTTCATAATCTTGAAAGATTAGATTGCCATCTTATCAAGGGGATCGACCACCTAATATTGGGGGATACGTTATCTGCTGAAAATCACGAGAAGGAGAGAGAAGAGGGATCAGAAAAGCATAAAAAGGGAGAGAAGTTACTGTTCATGCAACTTTTGTTTTCTAGGATAGGTTTACATTTTTCTGCAACTTTTTCTACAGCTTTTTTATTAGGATAGTTTTTGTTTCCTCTACATAATTTTCTTTTATTCTTTTTGTCAGCATAGGATAGGAGTAATTTTGACGTTTTTCTGCATTCTTCTTCTTGATTCGACAACCTTTAGTGTTAGGGTAGTTTTTACATTTTCTGCAGATTTTCCATGAGAGGCTTTACGTTTCTGTAGTGTTTTTCTAATGATTTTCGGATTTTCTAGGAAAAGGCTAGGGATGGAGACCTTTCATTATCTATTTTGTTAATTTTCACTTTCGTTATGAGTAGCTAAATCCCTTTTCTTGGTTGAGGGGAACCTTGTTATCATCTATTATGCATGAGATGCTTCAATAAAGTTTGTTCATTGATGAATATTGAATATCTTTTGATTTACTTTATCTAATTGAATTGATTGATTTCTAGGTGTGCAACTAAGGATTGATTCGTTCAATAGCTAGATGAATTTGTATTAAAGGAAGTTGGTTTCTTTTTAAATTTGCTTGCAGGCAACAACAATACCAAAAACTATGTTCTGATAACATCTGGATCAATATAGAGGAATGATCAGGCGTAAGGTTATCACTGAAGTGGGCAAAAGCGTTTGGGAACAGGACTAGTCTTAAGGAGTTAACGAGAGAACGATCAAGTTTCTTCTGAACCAAGAGATTACCTTGTTGGTTGTTTGACCATGTGAGCATTCTACGATTGCTTTTAAGATCAACCAAATCAACATTTAATAGGAAATGAGAACGTTATTTTGTATGCTAATGTGAACATTGCCTGTCATCATCAATTTTTGCGAAATTCAAAGAGTAATTAAAATCATTGGTTATAAGCCAAGGGGAGGAAATGTTCAGTTGCTAATTTTGCAAATCAACCAAAGCTTTTCGTGCTAAAATCCAAAATTAAAGGTATGCACCAACGTAACTACAAATTTGGAGTTAGTATTTCACATTTGACATAGAATCTGTAAAAATTGATCAGATTCAACAATGACATGAACCTCAATCCAATCAGCATTATAGAAACAAAAAATCCTACTATTGTAGTGCCAGCTATAATTAGAATATAGCTCCCAGTTTTTGCACAAAAAATGATCTCCAAAAAGTGTAAGAGGATCCTTTATTTTTGTTTCAAGTAGACCAACTAGCATCGGTTTTTTTAATCCTTAATCACTTCTTTCACCATAGATTTTCTTAGGGTCATTCAGCCCTCGTGCTTTCCAGCTAGGATGGACATAGAGGGGGAAGTTTCCCCTACGTTTGTCATTTTTCCTTTCCTTCTAGTCAAACGCCTTCGTGCCTTAGTAGTAGGCATTTTGAAATCATCCATATTAGAAGATTTTGTGACATGATCAAGTGAATTGGTAGCTGTGGATATGAGATCCATATTAGTATCCTCTTTTGACAGTTCATTAGCATAAGAATAAGAGAGTTGCTGCATTGGGCCATTTGGGACAATCATTGCCTTTAAATTACGAGTATCTTCTGGGATATATTTAACAGGCATTAAGATGGGATTTGGGTCTAATCTTTCCTGCCTATTTATTTCAATAGAGGGATTCCTCACATCAAATTGAGGTTTCACTAGACTAATCACTGCATTGGACCGCACATGAGGAGTTGCTAATGTATCTTGTTTCTTATAATCAAGATGAGCTGTATCCACAATAGGACTCATTAATTCTTCTTGCAAACCCATCTTAAACTGCTTCCCAGTTGGAATCCATTTTTTAGTAGAATGGTTCGACTTTCGTGGGTAGGATAAATGGATCTCCATTTTTTCCATCGTACTAGAGTCACCCCAACTGAGAACAAATAAACTGTCCAATAGGAAAGCATTTTTTAGAACTTCCATATAGAGTTTGGCGTAACCTATCCTTTGTATCATGGTAGTTTTGCGAATCCATACCAAGAGGTTTGCCTAAGGACCTAGCAATATAACTTAAGCCCTCAATCGTCCAAAACTCCAAAGGAAGGTTATAAAATGTACCCATAATGATAAAGCATCAATATTAGTACTATCGAGAGACATTCCTGGTTTCCATTGTTAAACAAATAAGTGTTGGTTACCAATATGTCAAGGCCCTTCTTCTACAATCTCCGTTAAATTTGTATTATCCAGAAACTTGAAGAGGATAGTACCATTCTCATGTAGCAAGACTTTATCAAGACCCTTTTTGCTCTAATGAGCCTTTGTCAATGCTTGTACAACTAAAAAAGTTAAACCTTTTAGACTAGAAGAATCCTATCTGAGCAGAGGACCAGGCTTTTGTACTAGCCTGTAGCAGTTCAATAGGGTAAGAGATTATATCATTTTGGATCACATTTTGGTAGTGTTTAAGGGTACCTTTATTATGATGGATAGGAAGCTCTTTGCTCTATACACCAGCTGTTCTGAGTTTAACCGAAGCAAAGTCAAGCTTCGTACCTATTGCAATATTTATTCATCAAAATTTCTCTAGATAAAACTAGGAATTCCTTATGAGGGAGGGTGGATGTGCTTGCATCTAGGTTGTTGAAAGTTTTGTAAGCTTTACAATTTATAGCCTTCAAAATATGGCAAGTACATGGGTCGTGATTTGTAGTATGTGAAGGATCATCCTACAAGGAAGTGAACTAATCTGATCCTAGGTTATCTAAGGCTAAGGAAATTAATAAAATGAAAATAAAATTGCAGAGAAAAGTAAATAAGGGAAAGTGATTATCAAGAATTTAATTCGCAAGTTTAACATAAAAAGAAATTGAAAACAAGCAACACAGACGTCATATAATCGAAATTAACCAAGAAAAGTTACCAAATTATGAGAGAAAGGATTTTCCCTATCATCAATGCTAATCTAGTCAATTATATGTTATTGTGGTCTCAGTTTTAGACTATCTTAGGGTGGATTACTCTCTCGAGTTATAATAATTGAACCCTAAATTATAAACCCTAATTGAATTATGAAATTTGCAATCTCTCAATTAACAAAGACCCACAACTCTAATTAGATCTTACGCCCTCTAATAAACTACCAAATCTCACACAATACCTCTCTCTGTACAATAACCAATATCATTAATCATGTGGTCTATTGAATTGCTTAACTTTCATTAATCTAACCTAATCATTTTTATTAAGTTCACCCTCGCGATTTATTATCGAAATATGCAAGTTCTACAGTTAATCACAACATCCAATCAAAATAACACAAAATGATTATATTAACATTGAATCAAGGTAAAATCCCAAAGGAAAAGGTAGAAGATCATCAACAATCCAAGATCCATCATCATCTCATACATTAAATGAACGAAAATAAAGATAGAAAGGAGAAAGAAATTGGATCGAATAACCTGGGAAGGCAGTAGCATTGGAAGACCCGTTTCCTCTCTCCTCTTCTTCCTCTTCTCTCTCTTCTTCTTCTCTTCCTTGAAGCTTTCCCAAAATGGCAGAAGAGGAAGCTCTTCTAGGGTTCCTCCGTTAACCCTTTTAAAGGTTTTTCTAATTTGGGCAACTTTAGGGCTTTTTTTCGAGTCCGAAAGGCTCAAAAAGTTCTCGAAAACTTAAGTGTGGAAGGCTATCCGCATGTTATATCGTGCAGGCCACGATTGTGACCCTTGAATGAGCATTCTGTCAGGATCGTGGCTCCTTCCTGATGCTTATGTCACGATTGTGGTTTTTAGGCCACGATCGTGGGCCTGGTTGCTCCTTCGGGTTTTCTTCGAATCTCCTTCGTTCTTCTATATTTTCCTTAAAACACTAGCAATGCAAGCACTTTAAGGCACCTCAAAAACATAAAATTGAAGCTCAAAAGGGTGGTTCTCTAACCCTCAAAACACAAATATTTAACTAAATAATCGAAACCTAACCTAAATATGCATTAATAATTCAATTTAAGTAGTAAACACGTACTAAACTACTCACTAAAACATTCTATTGTCTATGACTATCAACATCCTCAGCCTCAAACATTTGCTTGCCCTCAAGCAAAAACAAAGTAAGCAAAAAAAAAAAACATATCAAAACACACAGCAGGCAATGCAGTAATGAGGTAATGACATTCAACTTCCTAAAACTAATTTAACTTTAAACACAATCTCTTAAGTTGTTCTAACTTATTAACTTATGAAACCTGCGTCTAAGTGTCTTGGACTAAATATAAAACTAATCCAGACCTTAATGTTAAGCTTATTCACCCCTATCACTTACACACACAGATTGATAATTATGTGGTCAATAAAAAATGTAACTATCCTTAAGTATGTTTTCATGAAAATTCAAGTTGTTTAACAAGATCAGTAGATTTTATTTGACAAAACACTGCTTTTGTAAATTTTGGTTGACATGAACCTGGTATTTTATGCGAAGGCAAACATTTGTGATGAATGTCAATCTGATTACTCAATTAGGTTATGTTTTTATTATACGGCTTGGTTGGAATGTTATTATAGCTTTTTGATGCGAAGGCACACATTTATGATGCGTGTCAATCCGTTTACTCAACTACATCACATTCTTAACTGATTATTAGCTCTATTCATAGCCCGAAGTTAAGTGAAATAGTTATTTGTTTATGATCTACACTTTTTTAACTACCTCATTTCTGTAGATAAGCGTTCTTATGAAAAGGTACTAATGACGCTACTTATTCGATTGGCCTAAAGTTATAAATGAATGTGACAAATTCCTAGGGTGAATAAACTACCCTCAGATCCTAATTAACATGTATGTTTAACGAAAGTAACCTAGGTCACCAATTTCATGAGCTAATAAATCTTCAAAACCTAAAAGACTATGTTCAAAGCTAAATCAATTCCGTTAAGTTCTGGCCATTGACACATTCACACGAATCACATTATGAATCCTAAACAAACTAAGGTGTGCAAAATTCACATTCAAAATAAAAGCATACATTGTCTTTAATGTAAGAAGAACATCCAAAAACACATAAGGTGAAAATAAACATAACATAAAATAATATGAAAACATAAGAACAACATAAAGTCAAAATTGAAAATAAAAATGGTTAGAACATAAAACTATCAAGGAGATTGAGGTGATGATGGTGTCAGAGGTGGAAGTTTAATGCTTTGATCCTGCTTTCGTATCTTATACTTAATTCAAAGAGAGAAAGAGAGTTAGTAATCCTCAACCATTTCAAATCGTGAAAACTTATTTGTTCAAATTTAAAACAAATCTAGCTACACATAACTTAAATCTAACTACTTAACGTGCTAATTTATGGTCATTACCTTAACTGTGCATCCTTGCAAACTCAGTCGGGATAAATTATGAGTGGCTTGTTTCCACCTGTGTTTCCCAAATTCAGCTTCATAGCTTATGAATAAGCTAAAGATTGCAAGTGATTAGAAGGACAATATTGATGAAGTTGAGAAAACCAATTAAATTTAGTAATGTCCTTTTCACTAACAAACCATCCATAAAATAGGGAATAATGAAACTCCCTGAATCTTCTAATGAATCTAGAATTTGTTTAGTGAGAGGGTGATTTGTTCCTACTCTTCCTCAATCACCCTCATCTCCTCTTCAACTTCCACTTCATAAACATAGATTTTCTTATCTGCTTCAAGTTCTATATCTATTACCATCTGTTCTTCTTCTTCTTACTTCTTAAAAGATTCGATCACATCAATTCTCTTGAATGAGGGTGTTTTGATATGTTGTGTGTTTTGCTTATTAATTAATTCTTAATTAATTAATTGATTAAATCTTCTTGCAATTTTTTCTTGACTTACTTCCCAGTTGGAATCATTTTTTAGCAGGATGGTTCGGCTTTAATGTGTAGGCTAATTGGATCTCCATTTTTTCCATCGTACCAAACTCACCCCAAGTGAGAATAGATAAATTGTCCAGTAGGGAATCATTTTTTGGGACTTTCACACATAGTTTGGCATAACCTATCCTTTGAATCATGACCGTTTGTGAATCCATACCAAGAGGTTTGCCTAAGGAACTAGCAATATAACTCAAACCCTCAATTGTCCAAAACTCCAAAGAAAAGTGATAAAAATTTACCCATAATGATAAAGCATTTTACTCCTATCGGGAGACATTCCTAGTTTCCATTGTTGGACTACCAATGTTCCAAGGCCTTTGTTCTACAATCTTCTTTAAATTTGTATCATCCAGAAATTTGAAGAGGATAGTGCCATGCTTATGTAGCAGGACTTTATCAAGACCCTTTTTACTTCAATGGGCCTTTGCCTATGCTTGTACAACTGAAAAGTTAACCTTTTAGGCCAGAAGAATCCTATCAGAGCAGAAGATCAGGCTTTTACTTTAGCCTGTTGTAGTTCAATGGGGGAAGAGATTATACCATTTTGGATCAAATTCTGGTAGTATTTAAGGGTACCTTTGTTGTGATCGATAGGAAGCTTTTTGCTCTATCAACCAGCTATTATGGGTTTAACCGAAGTAGAGTCAAGCTTTGTGCCTACCTTTGTATCACTACATTTATTAACCAAACTTTCTCTAGATAAAATCAAGAATTCCTTATGAGGGAGGGAGGATGCGCTTGCATATAGGTCCATTCAGAAGGCTGAAGTGAAGCCTCCCAAGGAGGCAGACTCCTCTTAACATTTCCTTACATGATCTATTGGAAAAAAAAACACATAATTCAATAACAACCTAATAGATTTAATCTCCATCAACTAAATTACATAACAGTCCAAGCAAAATCTCCTATAATTTGATTCTAATTACAGGTTCTAAATTAAATTGATTATTCTAAATTGCTTGCTTCATTATGGTTTAATAAGGGACTGTTATTCTTAAATGAGAAAAGTAGCTATTATCCATTAATAAAACCATTAAAATCTAATTATTTGACTAAAAAGGTGCATTAGAACCATCATCTAGCTTAGTTATGAACCAAGGGTTATCTTAATTAGTAAGCTTGGAAATATTCTTCATTTTTATGAGGAATATCTTTTAACTTGACATGAATAAAATTCATCTTGTCTTAAGTAATGTGAGTATATCCATCTCTAACAATATTTTATTTGTAAGCTTTAAAGGAGTAACTTGAAGCCCCTCTCTATCTTAAGAAGACAAACAATTTTCCTAACCATCTTAGCTATATGTAGTGAGTAGATGCTCCTACCTAAAGGAAATTCCTAAGACACTTGTTAATGGTCTTGATTATTGAAGTAGGAAGAGAAATGTGAGAAAACAATTGAATATTGATAGAATTTAATACTAAATTGATGATTTGGAGCCTTTCTATAAATGAGAGTGACTTATTGAACCAATCATGAATCCTTTTCTTAACTTTAGTGATTAGTGGCAGAAAAGTAGTGAATGTAGGCCTTTTATAGGATTTTGGAACTCCCAAGTTGGTAAATGTCAATTGTCTCTAATTTAAGAAAATCAATTTGATAAGTGTTAATCATAAGTTAAAATGAAGAGGTAGCTTTATTGTTTATTTATAGTAAGGTCAGATATCTTCCTGAATTTCTCCATAGAAATTAATTCGACCCTATAATGAATCAACATCTACCTTTAAGAAGAGAAGTAAGTCACTTATAAATGCTAGGCTATAAATACCTAATCTTTTACATTTTTTATAAAATTTAAATCAATGCTTAAAATGAGTGGAATGCTTGATTAGTCGAGAAAGAACATTCATTTCTAGGTCAGAAAGATATAGGGAGAGAGACTACCCTTGCCTGATATGCTTTTCCCCTTTGAGTATAGGAGTAGGCATTCCATTCACCAATACACTATAGGAGGCATTATCAAATAACATTTATAGTAAAACACCAACTTAGAGAATTGAAAGCATATTTAAAATCAACATTTATAGCATAAGATTTAATAGAATTCTTACTCTTTTAGTTCTTGAAAAGCTCTTACATAAGAAGAATGTTATCACCAATATCTTTACCCTCAATACAAGCAGCCCGAGTTTTATGCTTCCTTATACTTAATAGAACGAAGTCTTGAAATGACTTTGTAGGTGACGTTAAAGCAACTAATAAGTCTAAAATCTCCTAAGGATGTAAAGTTATGAACCTTTGGAATGAGACATATGAATGTCTTATTAAACTCTTTTAATAAATGATCTCGGTCAAATAAACTTACGATAACATGTGCAAACACATCCATGATCAAATACCATGATTTCTAAAAGAAAAATCTATTAAGACCATCAGGACTAAGGGATTTGTTAGGATTAATATTGAAAATAGCCTTTTCAATATCACCTTTAATGCAAGGAAGGAATAGAGATGTTGTATCATCCTTTAATGATCTGTCCAGAATGATGGAGTTGAGGAGAGATGTTGGAAAATCTAAATCATCTTTAGAACCTAAAGAGTTTCTGAAATAATCAAAGGTTGCTTTGAGATATCCTCTTAGGTGATGACTTTTGTTCCATCTTCAAATTATAGAGAAGTAGTTCTACTTTGATTTATCCTGGCTTGAAAAAATTTGAGAAAAAAAGTTTTATTCCTATCACCATCCTTTAGCCATTGAATTCTTGATCTTTGTTTCAGTAAAGAGTATTAAAACTCTACTGCTTTAGTATGAGTAACTATATCTTCTTTCTCGTTATTTTGATGAACTAAAATAAAGGGGTCATTATATAACAACCATTGTATGCTTTAGAGCTTGTCAAAGGAGACCTTCACTAAACTATAAATTCTTTATATCTAGTCAGATTTAATAGCTTAAGTTCATATTTGATTTTTTTTAGCTTTTTATTACAAATGAATAGTAGTGAACCGTGCATATTCACCTTAAGGCCTCTTTTTATTACTACTTCAAACCATTAATCCAAATTTAATAAGCTATTGAATTTGAATGGAAAATAATGTTTAAAATCCAGTTCCAAGTTTTTAATGTAAATAGACAAGTAATCTAATAAGTACGAATTTCAAAAGATAACCTTACATTTAGGGAAAGAAGAGAGCCAACTTGAATTCTCCATAGCCTTGACTAGTTTCTTTCTTTGGAACTATTAATTTTGTTATTTGTTTCTCTAAGAAAATATATTACCTTCAAATTTCAATTTTATCAGCTTAATATGTGAATTACACTTAGCAAGCTTGTCAGATAAGTTTTTGAACAAACATTCCCTTCCACTTATAATGGGCTTAGGAAACAGTTGACGTCTCTTATTATCAACTAGAGAACATGCACATCTTGATAGATATCATGTGATGTATTCTACAAAATTGTTTTTCGAAGGCACGACTTTCGGTATAAATGAAGGAAACATATATAATTAGCCTGGGCTATAATAGAAATAACTTTAGATGAATTAATTGTTCAATGACAATTGAGCTCATATTGTGAGACCCTAAAATATACCCTAGATGAAATGTTACATATTTATGAAAGTACATGTATGATATGAGTTAAAATTGTGCTATTATTTGAAAGTGAAAAGCATTTGACTTGAATTTTTGGTATTGATGGACCATAGTTAGTGAATTAGAATTAAATATACATTTAGACTAGGAAAATTGGTTAAGAGACAAGTTAAGTTGGTACATGAAAATTAAAATGATTAAGCCTATGAGTTAGTGACATTTGACATAGTTTATGCATTGACATTTGGCATCATCCATTGTGTGATATTTGGCCACATAATAAAGGACAAGTGGCTTAATTAAAGTGTTACAAATGGTAGCTTAAATAGTGGGAAAATGGACTTCATGCTATGGTGTTAAGTGTCATATGGTGGTAATGACACATAGCACTAATAATTGCTGAATCACCTAAGCCATTTGGTGATTCTGCAGCACTCTCTCCACTTTTGCATTTTCTCCACCGAAAACCACTCTCTCTTCCTCTCAACTTCTGGAATTTTGCTTAAGTTTTAATCATCAACACTTGGAAGCTTTGTAAGTTATTTTATCATGAAGATGGTCTTGTAATTTTATGTATTATTATCTTGTTGGTGTTGAAAGTTGCACCTTAATTGTAGATAAGAGCTGATTGCTAGGAAGTGTTGGTATAGCTGAATCTTTGGAGTGATTTGGAGTTGTTCTTTGAAGTTTAAAGAGGTAAGGGAATACTAAACTTGGTATCATGTTAGAACATGTATTGTTTGATGTTTCAAGTGGATAAAATGTGTATTAAATTAATAAAGAATTAAGATTAGAAACTTGATACATGCTGGATACTTGTTAGAAGGAGTGGGTCTAATGAGTAGGCATCGGTATTATAGCCATATCTAGACTTGTAGAAATCAAAATGGGAGGATTTTAAATTCAGATTAAATTAGATACATATATCTACAATTTTCATGAAGGAATCGAATTTGATTTCTATTGTTAAGGGTTTTGAAATTTGTCTTGAAGTTAAGTTCTGGTTGTTGTCAACAGTTGAGAATAGTCTGCAGTATTTTGGGTATAACTCTCAGAATAATGAATCAAATTGCATTAACTTTATTTCTTTTGAAACGTAATACATAGAGGAACATTTTTTTAGAAGAACATATTCTCTAAAAACGTCAATTTATAGGTTAGAATGGCCATACTAAATTGATCCAAAAACTTGTCCTGTGAAAACAATTGTTTGAAGGTTTAAGGTCACTTATCCCACAATTGTGGGAAATGGTTAGGAAGGTGAAAAAAGGGTTTTTTTTTTTTGCAATTGATATACTATATAAGGTTTAGTTGATTTATTGAGTATAATAGGACTTAAATGGACTTGTTTAAGGTGTGTTTGAACTTAAATTGGTATTCGATGTAATTGAGTAATAATTAGTTTAATTATGCATTATTAGTTGAGATGATAATGTAAAGGATGTATGGTGTAATAATGATGAATACAATGTTAAATTGGTTGGAGTTCCAAAGGCTTATGTATTATGAATTGGATATGGATGCTTGTGAATTAGGAATTTTTGCGATAATATTGTGATAATTTCGGACCATCAGTTGTCTGAGGAGTTTAATAGTTGGGGTTGAATTGGATGTTCTTTCTAATTGTGTGCATATACATAATATGTGATGACTCAACACTTCTATTGATGCATAATTGCCCATATTTTTATTTATAAGGTATGATATGTAAATGTTAATGAATAAGAGCCTGTTTGGATGAGCTTTTATCAGTAGAGCTTTTCTGAGATGAGCTTTTTTAAAAAGCCAGTTAGCTGTTTGACTGTCAATTAAAAAAATAGCTTTTTTAAAAGAGCTTCATAGACTGTTTGGTAACATAAAAATAAAAGCACTTTTATTAATTTTAACTATATTTTATTTTATAATAAAATTATTTATGCTAAATAATATTTAAAGTATACTAAACCATATGCAAAGTACAATATATTATATTTACGGTTACCTAATTCTTATATAACCATCTTGTAGGAAATTTTAGATAACCATCTTGTAGAAAATAATTTAAAGAGATGTCTCATTTGTTGTAGGAAATAAAATTAATATAAAAAATAGATATTAAAACATGTAAAAAAGATAAATAATATTATAATCCCAAAATAAATATTCAAGCTGACTAAATAGTTAAATAATAATAATAATAATAAGATCATGATATATGCTAGTTAATCAATTTGCAATTAACTTCACTACTTAATTAGTTTTACTAATTTGAATTAGACTATTTCAACAAAATAAACATATAAATACCATTTTATCATCGTAATATTTGTTATTTAATTTAAAATTATTTGATCTTTTAATTTAAAATGAGTAATAGAATTAACTTGTGAATATTGTTCAAAAATTATATAAAATTGTAATATATATTTTAAAATATTATATTATAAAAACATTTTTTATTAAATTACTATTTGTTTATATATAATAATTTAAGATAATTATACTTCTTTTGGTAACAAAAGAACTATTAAATAATTAAATAATATTAGAAAAAGATAAAATAAATTTGTAAATATTAAATAATTAACTTTGAACACATGATCAATTAAACCTAAATACTACATTAAATTAAAGGTTGAAATATAAGTATTCTGTAACTATAAATTAGAGATTGAACATTAATATCAATTATGGATCAAATGTATATAACCATACAAGACAAAATAAAATAGAATTGAAATTATCATAAACCAACAACAATTCCTTGCTCCCCAGGAACAATCTCAGGCTTTTCTTCAAGATCACCCAAAGCTTCTTTGAGTTCATCAACTAATGATTCAGTTCCTAACGGCAACAAGCTGAGGTTTGAAAGTCTTGACCTGCATGATGCATAACCTACGTTATTGAGCAACTGAGACTTGAGCTTAATTTGGTTTTACCCTGATTCCATCGGCACTTTTACTCTGACCACATAGCTCTTTGTGTTTAATAGTCAAATAAAGATAGGATCCATGAATTGACTTAAATACCAAAGAATATCCAACTATTAGTAATTCATGTTGATCTCAAAAAGTTAGAAGAAAGAGAAAAATAAGTACACGCAATATATACCCAAGTTTGTATGCATCATCTGGTTCCCAAGTCCTGCATTCAGTTAACTAAATAACATCAATTACGTTCAAGCATGAAAAGACAAATAAGAGTTCAGGTCAAGGCAATGGAAGAAGGACTTCTGAAAAGATTATTAATAGGACAATGTCACAGAAAGCACATAGAAATCAAAAGATGTCCTTGTACATTAATAGAATAGGATGTATATTTCTAAAACATAAGGCAATAATCAATGCAACATCTCATTGATGTCGCTTGGAGGACCTCTGGTTTTTCTCAATGCCTTTACATACAAAAGCAACCATTAACTGTCTCAACCGCCTTGGAAAAAGATAACGCAAAATGACAGGGTGCATTACCATTTGAAGATCACGGCTTCCAGAAGTACTTTCAACCAGATGTGGGCGTGCACGCACATCGTAAATTACTGGTCTTTCAAACCATGGAATCATAAGGTGAGTCCCCTCAGGGTAAACCTGCAAAGTTAGCAAACACAACAAAAATGAATGCATAAATTGGAATACTAACATTTATCTTTGTTTGATACAATGAGATGCTGACAAAGAAAAATGCAAAGTAAAACACACCACTAATTTTCTGCAAAGATCAAGAAATAGTGAACCAATCAAAATTGCCTGAAAGGCTTGAAGCATTTGAATGAATTCAGAGAACATAGCATGTTAGATCATAATATATGAAATACACAGTAGTCTATAGAATGTCCACTATGCTGCTGGAAGCTCTAAGAACTTAGCATTATGCAGAATTCAATAACCGGAATCTTCTACTCACTCCACTACAAAACTCCACTAATGTTTTATTTCTTAACGATAATAACTAACAACTGGTAACAAAGTGAAACCAACCTGCTTATATACATTAGCTAACAGCGTCAGCTCTAGTCATTGGTGGATCCATGTTATCCTTGTCCTCAAAAAGTGCTACTTAAATTTTGGATCATATACTAAGTCAGCATTGGAAGTTACTAGCAGCCCCAGATCAAGTGTAGCATGTGCCCAATAAATAATTGAGTAAAAAAAAGAGGAAAAAATTGTTGGGTTTTTAAGCTTGTGCTTATAAAAATAACAAACGTAAAGAAGGATTAGTACCAAAACATTATTATTAGGCAAGCATTTCAGAAATTTTCTAGAAGCAATGTGTATTGCGTGTTCATTCAGATGGCTGAGCAAACTGTATGAATTGGTTACTGAGCATATGACCACAAAAATGAGATGAACTAGTTGAAAGCAAAGAAGGTGCACACATACATGAAACATGAAGCCATAGACTTACAGAGTAATTATACTAGAGCAAAATTCACGAGGGTTGGTCTGGGTTAATCAGACGTGGAACTAATAAAGCTAGAATTCATAAATGGAAGATAAGCTTAAACAGTGACCTTGTCTTTAACACCAACAAACCGGTTGAACATTATGGCTCGATGCCCTCCGTCTACATTATAGAGACTATTAGAAACTGCATACAAACCAACTGCACCAAAAACTCCAGCCTTAATCAGGGCAGAAGCTGCACCACCACCAGGCACCTTGGGAACCTTGACATTGTTGAAATTCATCTTCGCAAAATGCTTGAATACAACGGTTTAATGTCAATGTTTGTATTCAACTATCCAAACATGTATGCAAGGGAGTATCGTTTCATTAAAATAACGAGAAAAATAATGATCATAACATTGTTTCATAGACAACAGGTAATTATCGCAATATCGCTTCTTCTTCAAAAATCCTATTTTGGACAGTAACCTAAAGTCAAATTAGTCATCAAATAATTTCCATGCCATCTCCTTTGAAAATGAGTTCTTTAAGAAATAAAACATTTGACAGAGAGAATAAAGAATAGTGCAAAGGAACTACACAAAGAATAAGGAGAACGAAGAAGAATAGTATTACCCACGAAGACAAACAAGCTGCCGCTCTGTGAGATAGAGGAGAAAAAGAAGAGGGTTGTTAAAAACAGAGAGGTGGGTTGGAGGGAGAGCCTGATACAAAAACCCTAAACCCCAAACGTGTTAGTAATTTTGTATTTTTTAAAATTTTCTTTTTCTGTTCATTTGTGACATCAGTTGGGCCCATTTGCCACAAAAACCTTATATTATAGGCCCAACGCCCAATTTCAACGTCGAAATGTTTTTTTTTTAAAAAATTAAAATTAAATATATTAAAAAATAGAGAAGGTACAGAAGAACAGTACAACTTTAGGTGAGTATCTCTGTGATAAAACGGCAACGTAAGATGCAGACAAACGAACTACATATGTTTGGGTACGTTCATTAGTTTAATAGCATTTACATTTTCAAAATACTTAAAATAAACCTTTAATGCATTTTTTATTTTTTAAAAAATTATTGATAGACTCTATTACTATGTTGATTAGTGACACAATTAACCTTATAATAGACTTAAAAATGAATGAACACTTTTTATATTTAATAATACATAATTTATTTTTATATTTTATATACTTTTTAATATATTGATGGACTCCACTATATAGTATATATTAAAAAAATATATGATTTATATGAAGATCTATTTGAATATTTCAAAAATGTTAAAGTTAAACTTAAACGCTCTAAAATGTTAGATTTAAATTGTGCTAAGATAAAAAAAAAATTCAATTTAAATTAAAATTTTTACCTTAAATTATAGCTTACAATTTTTGTCTAGAATAATTTATAATGGTCTTTTTATTTATAACAATTTAATTCACGTACATGAAATACGTTATCAAAAGTATGTAATAATTTATATATTAAACAGTTTTAATAAATTATTTAATAATTTAAATTTTTAAATTTAATAATAAATGTAATAGCTGTTTGTTTTTCTTTTTTAAAAGGTTTTTTGTTGTGGTTTTTGTAAATTAAAAAACTGACTTTTAAAATCATGTTTGATTAAATACGTTTGTATATTTCGTTTTTAAAAATAAAAAACAACAACTATTTTACGAAAACGTAAAAATAATATTTTCGTGATTCCTGGAAATAGGTTTTCATCTATTTTGAAACGTTTTTTTTTTCTGAAAAACAAATCATATTCAAGTTTCTCTCCTTTGCGTTGACTTTGTCTTCTCCGTTTTCACCGGTGCTGCAATATCTCTAGGTTTGTTTTCATATTTATAATTTGCTTTTGCGATTTCTCTTGTCTCTCTTGTCCATAACAACAGACCCATCATACTTCTTGCTGAGTTGAGTGTATTATTGATAATAGGATCAATTACATTAGTTTGGTAGTAAAAAATAAAATAGAGAAACTACACAAGATGGAAGAGAATCGTGAAAAGGAAAAGAGATATGAAGAAAATAACAGTACTATAGATGTAGTTGTACTTACTAAAAGCAACATGTAGAACTTTGCTTTTAGCATAAGCTTCTGTAATTTTTTGTGATGATAAAGAAGACGATGCACTCTCCTTTTTTCTTTAAACAACAATTTTTCTAACTAGAATGAGTTTTCGTACGATGTGTTTCAGTTCTTCAGTTTTTTCTTCACCTCTTCTGCTAAACATAATGACAACTTCGTCTTTTTGTGACAAATTGATTCTTTATAAAGAACCTACATAGAATCATGAACAACCATGAATTACTCCTTGTCCTCACGTCTTTGTAGTTATTTTCTTCTCATCCTCACGTCTGTAATGTAGCATAGAGTGGAGTAGGTGAAGCCTATTCTTTTCTTCACGTTATTTAATGTGGCAGAGGCTTTATCCCTTACAAAAGTGAAGCCTATTCTTGTCTTCATATAATAGCTTATTGTTGCTTATAAATATGGAGAACTGAAACATTAAATGTATAACATCCTGTTACTTGAATTAAGATTAGAATGGTGTTTATTAGAGATTAATGAGAAATTAGGAAGCATAATTCACGCTTATGCATAATGTGACATACACGCACACGATATTATTGATTTTGCACACTACAATTATTTATACATGCATTCATTGACATTTTTCGGGTATAAGTAATTTTTATTGTGATTAAAGTATGAATTTTGGATTAATTGTGTTACGAAATTTATTTGGTGATAATAGTTATTATTTTATAATTTTTGGTGAATTATGGATTAATTATCTTGAAAATTAAATTTGGTGTGTATTCGAATTTATTCCGCATTTTTAGAGACATTTCAGATATTTTGGAAATTTATCAAAAAAAAATTTTGAGGTATTTTAGACTAGGAAAAATATTGAAATAAGGGACAAATAGAAATATGAAAATTGTATTAGAAATTAGTTGACAAATGGACAAATTATAGAGTGACAAACAAATAAATTAATGTGTGACATGTGGACCAATAGTTAAGTGACAAATGGTAGCATATCTGGTGGACAAATGGAAGACATGCAATGGAGACATGTGTCAAGAGTTAAATGAGACACCTAGTCATTAGAAAAAAAAAAGTTTATGCAGCTCTTTCTTTGGTTTCATCGAATATCACCTTCACTAAAACACTCTCTTTATTGTTCATCACCTAAGACAACTATCTTGCTCATTTCTATGTATTGGTTTATATGCTTTTTCTCACATCAATGTTACACCTTGCAAAGTCTTCTGCCATTTGAGTTTTTTTTTTTGTTACTAAATCCTTGTGCCTTTCCATCCACCGAAATTTCTTGGTTGCTCTCCCCATTTTCAAAATTTTTGCTGAAGAGAAAGAAGCATAAGTTAAGTAAGTTACATGGATGTTTTAACGTTTTAATTGATGCATGCATGAATGGTGTATATTTTCATGCTTGTGGATCGATGCATGTGTGGTTGTTGTTGGAAGAAGAGTTTCAGTGGTAAAGGCATTTAAGGCAAAACGAAAATATGCAAAAAAGTGTGGTGAAGGATTGTAGAAATTGGAGTTATATGAAGTGTGCTGGAGTGTTACATACAGTGTTTACTAAATATACATATGTATTTACAATATAACTTGATCTGTGAATATCCAAATTGGATGGAGTTTGATTTAGAGTAAACTAGAGGCATAAGGCTAAGTTTTTCGTGAAGAAATCGAAACTGAAATATGTCCTAAAGAGTTTTCAAAATTGGCTTGAAGTTGAGAATTGTATTCTGTCAAAGTATGAAAACAGTCTGCCGATTTTTTATTGTAACTTGAATGATACTTAACCAAAATGCATGAAATTGATGTCATTGAACACTTAAGACATTGTGGAACATTTGTTT
>JANZXV010000004.1:7265214-7284262 GCA_027576455.1 Erythroxylum roigii | reverse complement strand
CCTTCATCTTCTCCATTTTCGGATTTTCTTGGCTCATCTTGGAGCTCTCATGCTCCTCCATCTTTTTCTCTCTTGGATCGGCACCAAAATCCTTCTTGAAATCTCACAAATTCGAAAACCCTAGCTGTTTCCCTCTCTTTTTCCTCCATCGCCGAAGCTCTCTTTCTCATTTCTCTCTTCTTTCTTTCTTTTGTTCTATTCTGAAAATTTCTAAGTCCCACGACAGCTCTCTACTCCTTTTTATACTAAACCCACTCTTCTTATTTACCATCTTGCCATTAATGAATGAGTAATGACCTATTTGCCCTTATTTTACCTTTAAAACTGATATCTTAACTCCAAATTTCGATCAGGCAAATAAGACAATTTGATAAAACTTCCTTCTAGAAGAATGTTCCTCTCAAAAAGATCTTTCCAAAGACACTAAAAGCGCTCAAATCGGATCAGAAATGAAGAAGTTATGGCCGAAACACTTTCAGGCCAAAACAACCTCAGGACTGTACACTATACCAAACTTCACTCCAAAATCCGAACGTCTTAGAGGCTAAATTTCCGATCGGCTCCTTCATAACATTTGTAGCCCCATGTCTCTAGTCTAATTTGCAACTTTAATCACCTTATTCTGAGCTCTATAGCTCCAGATGTCCTCAAAATACTGATCGGTGTTCAGACTTTTTCAACCGGTCAGCTCACATTGATCCGATCGATCTCTCTCAATTTAAAGCCAAAACCGACCAATCCAGTATATAAAGATAGAAAAATGTCTTTAAAAATCCAACGCTTCAAAAATCAGGTCGATCGGATGTCGAACGAAAGAGTTATGGACAAAATAGTAGAGGGAGGTCGGTTGGTCGAAAACTGGACACAATCGATCGGCCAGCAGGTCGATCGGGCACGCGTGGGCGTTCGGCAGGCCGAGCAGGTGCGCGGGCGCTCGCCCCTCCTGTCTGATCCGACCTCCAAACTTTGAACGCTCATAACATTTGACTCCGAACTCCAAATTTGACAAAATTAGTATCTATGGATAAGAGAAAAGACCGATCTACAATTTGTATGAAGGACCGAATAACAAATTTGGTCTTTAAGGAGGTAAAAAATGCACTCAAAGGTGACTAGTCGATCGGTTTCACACTAAACAACATCAGAACTTCCAAAAATCATAACTTCCTACTCCCTTGTCCAAAAATTTCGAGCTTTATAACACTGGAAAGATAAAAACAAGCTCTACAATATTTATGAAGAACTCACCAACCAAATCTGCCTCTAGCTAAGTCAATTTCTCAATCAAAGTTTCTGCCTTGATTAACAATCACCTAAACTCAAAACTTCAATCGATCATAACTTCTAGCCCCGATATCAAAAAATTGCATTCTTTATAGCGACAGAAAGCTCTCAACAGACACTACAAGTTTCATGAAGATCATTTTATAAAATTTTGCCTAAATCAAAAGTCAACTATTCATCCCCAAAAAGTCAAACTTTCTTAATTCTTCAAATTTTCAAATTTTGTTCTCTTTACTACCACATTTCAACCTTCCATGAGATTCCCTCCAACAATCAACCTCAATTCATATGGCTCGTAATATTCAATAACATCCTATTATTCACCACACATTCTATCTTTCTTTTCCATAGCATCTCACGTATATATACATACATACTAACGATAGTTCACATTCAAAGTTCATCAACTCATCATCCATACTTAAATCCTCCATACACAATTCATTAAACACATTCCTATGACAAGCATCAAGCCATTTCTCAAATCATCCATAAGCCACAAAATACAAAGTTTTGGAATAACTTTTGAAATCAACTCCATATCACTCAAAGTCCATTCACAAAGTTCATATACACAACTTATGGCACATTTTCAAATCAATGCAAAGTCATACTTGAACAAGCATTGGCAAAACACAATAAAACTCAAAGGTCTTTCATTAATATCAAAATATAGGTTCTTACAAAACTTGAGTGGGCATTTCTAGCCTCAATACATCAAAGTCTCAATTTCAAAAAAGTTACATGAATAGTAACTATACAAGCTGACTTTTTCAATTATAAAGATGTTACCCACACTACGTGCATAGTTAAAAACCCATTTCATGCATTAATCTCCGAATAACATTGTAAAACATTTAACACAACTTACTACATTCACTACCGATTTCTCATTTAATAATCCTGACTTCCAATTAAAGTTTAGGGTCCAATAGTTATTGAATTGTCTTATTAACTTTTATGACAACACGTAAGATGTATGTCAACACAATGATAGTAAGATACAAAAGATTGCATGAAGTATAGCTGAAAGGTATAAACCTTAATGAAATTATTTCATTCAATTTACTCTATAAAAGTATAAATGTGAACTACAATTGAAGGCATTTGCTATAAAATGATAATAAATGTCATTTGAATAAAAATGATTGCATGGTTTGTCGTTTCAATGTGTGATATGATAAAGATCATATGTATTTCTAGTTCATGCTTATGAGTATATGATACTAAATGTGAATTCAGTGTTACTATAATGTTTAAGGCGTGATAAGAAATAGATTGTTAAGTAAAAGTAGATGATCTAAATTTATTCAAATAGTATATATGTGTTAGATGAAAGGAGACTTGTGCTTAACATAAATGGCAAGAATACAAAGTTGGATAATGGACATTATCCTTTTATGCCACGTTGGCTAAATCAACATAATGAGAATCATAAAGTTATATATAAGGATATATGTATCCTTTTAATTATGAATTGTATGCAACTTGTGAAACTTATTGAGTTGAAAAACAACCAAATCAACTTTTAATGAAATGATGGATGTGTTGGATGTGATAACAATTCATAAAAGGATGATATTTTTATTTCATTATATTAATCATGCCAAGAATTGGTAGAATGCACTGGAGGTATATGAGGAGATTAAACCTTGTAAATTGAATCCAATAGTCTCAACAATAAGTTCTTTGATTACAACTTTATGTAAGTTAGTGGACATTTATCATTTCAAAACGATATGGATATTTTTAGTATAAAGGCCCATTCAATGTCAATTAATTTAAGCTTTCATATATTGTTATTTACTGTCAAATTTTTTTTGTTATTCACTCTCAAAATATTTTTTTACTATCGAAATATTTTTCACAAAATATTCTTGTGGTTCATTCGAAAATAACCTCTCTAAGGCTACATATATTGGACCTCCTTAGACCTCGTGTTTAGTAGGATTTTTACTTGATTGTTATTTTTGTACTCATATTTATTAAATGAAGTGTTGATTCAAAATTTTGGAAAGTTTAGATTGTTTAAATCTAAGTAGAAATTGAAAATTGAATATGCTAAAGCACTTCGATAAGATCAATATGGTGAGATATAAAATTTTTGGTTGTCTATAGGAGATGATATTCTTGAGCAGATACCTCCACAACTAAATTTCATAATAATATAGATTTATGTAATATAGGAAGGTCTGGCGTGAGCGGATCAGAGTAAACGACACCCTTTAAAGTCCACACACCTAACCCCCAAAATCCAAGCTATAGGCTAACAACTTTAGCCAAAAATTTACGATTCATAGATGTAATTTTTACTCTAAAACCGTAGGATGGTCATACCCACAGGGTCTCTCAGTGAAGACCCGTAGCGTAACAAGCGATAAGAGCAGTTGGTCTTTACAGTGTGTAAGGTACTAGCAGATCTGGTCTCCTTAAGGTATTTTTCTTATTTATTGTTTGCAAATTTGTTTATTGATTGTAGTTGAGTGCCAAGCATATTAATTTATTTACTCCTTTATTTAGCATCAACCCCCTTTGTACATTCTGCATTTGAAAATTTATTTACTGATAGTGGTAGATTGCCCCGCGTATTTTTTATTTACTCCTTTATTTAGCATCCACTCCCTTTGTACATTCTGCATCTAGGTCTAAAGAAAACAACCGCTCTACAACGTAGGGTAAGGCTGCATACTATCAGGCCTTCCCAGACCTCTCTTTATTATAAAGAGGAATATATAATATATGATATTTTATTGATTTATTATTTAATTCTTGATGAATTTATACCTAGTAATATAACTTAACTTCAATAATTCTAATTAAATCAATTAGTAAGATTTCATATAAAATATGAAATGGTAAGATTTTAAAAGAGTCAAAGTTAATGATTTGGGGATGTGATGCATAGTTAAAGCATATATCATCCACTAATTTGAGAACTAAATTGGATAATAAAAGGTTATGAGATATCCAAAATGTTGGGTATAATCTTACAAACATATTGACACATTTTTTTGTTTTAGATTATACTTTTAGAAGAATGCTTCTCAAGATAAGTAGTGGGAGCAACATAAAATTTGAAAAGTTTCAATATCATAACAATACAACAAATTAGAACTAATGCCTTTTTGATACATTTGATGTATAATTGAAAGGTAATGAGATGTTGAAACATTCATTTTCATGATAAATTCAAAGAGTTTGTTTTATAGATGAATGCAAATTTATCATGTCTACAAGAAGGTTAATGAAAGTATAGTTGTCCTCTTCACTAGAAGCATATAGAGACATATTGCTCATAGGGAACAAAATTAGTTTTTTCAATTGATGAAAATATAATTATCCATAAACGGTTCATATTTGATGTGAAAATGTAATAACTCAATTATGAGAATTAGAAGTATAGAGAAAAATCTGGAAGTTGCTTACCTATTCTACTCCAAGGACGTAAATAATGTACTAAAGATGTTTAATATTTGACATATCTAATACTTATGAATTATTAAAGATATCTATTATTCTATATATGAAGTTTTGAGTTTAAGATTATACGGATATTAAATTTAAAAGTAAATCATTATTAAGTTCTATTTTATGTAGAACAATATTATTTTGAGATTAAAAAAGGTTACAATATAACATTGATTGCTAATTAACCCATAATACAATTTTTATTTAGTGGAAATGATTAATTGGATCAAGAAGTTCTTTAATAAACTTGGTATAGTTCCATTCATTGTTTAAACAGTAATGCACTGTAGAACATTAGAGCTATTGAGCATATGAAAGGAGCTAAAATCTCATCAAAGATCAAAATTTGTATTTAGGCAGTTTCTCTTAATTATGATGATAATTAAGATGAAAGTTGTAATATTTAAGCAAGTGCTTACTATAGTTAATCTTGTAAACTTCTCTTACTAAACCATTGTCCCAGCAGTGATCTTCATATGGGGATATAGTAGAAGATAGTTAAATAAGTGGCTTAGTGTAAGTGGGAGATTATTGATTTATGCCCTATAGCCAATCCGTTGATTGTAGTTTTGTGACATAATTATTTAAAAACATTCTTTATCTTATATATATTTAGATGTATAGGTAAAGTCTATAAGAGGGCAAATATATATTGCAAAATTATGATGAGATTATAATTATGAGATTCATATTGCATTTATGTATTATTTTAAAATTTTTCCTAGTTATTGTTATCATAAAAATATTATCACACATTATGTTTTTTCTTACGAAGGAAGTAGTTAATCTCATAGACTAACATAAATAAAGTATAAAGATACATAAATTAATGTGCGAGTGCTTATTAAAGAACAAATTCATCAAACTAACATCATATGGAAATCCATTTAGAACATTATTTGTATGCCTATAAAAATTCTCATTGTGAAGATTATATAAATGATCCTTTGACTTGAGATCTCTAAAGTTATCTCATGTAAGAATTGACATGTTTTGATACTACTTGTGACCTATTATAATCAAGGTATTTAAGTCGATAGTCATTGAATATAACATGAACTATATAGAAGTAGTTGAGTAATCAATACAAGATTCATCACACTAAAGCGATTAGGGAGAATGTTCCATCATTCTTGATTATTGATTTGAGATATCTTTGGCTAAGGTAAAATGACAACTTGAAAATAGTTTCACATGTCATTAATTGAATCAATTATTAATGGTGAAAAATCAACATGATTTGACTCAAATAGAGTAGACTTTAGTCTCATGCTTTATATCTAATCGAAATATTTTATGAAAAAAATGATTGAATTATACGAAAAAATCATGCACGAAATGTTAGTCAAAATTACTTTGACTATCCTAATTATTTGGGCGGTTATTATGAATTACTAGATGTCAATCTTGATCTATGTATATAAATAATTAGAGAATTAAAGATGAATTAAAGGAGTTTAATTTATCTAGTTTAATTTATCTAATCTTAAATATAATTTAGGATATAATTTATATCCATTGCCAACATATTTGAGAACCTAATGGATTGAACATAAAGAATGAGTTGAAGAGAAAAAATATATTTTAATGAAGTTAGATTTGATTGTAAAGTATGAAAAATTTTATGATTAAATATCAGATATTTGATAAATAAGGATCAATATGAGATATTGGATCTTATTTGGACAAATTTGGTATTTAATTATAATTAATTGTAAATGTAATTAAAGTTTAATTAGAATTAATTGTAATTGTAATTAAAGTTTAATTGAAATTAAAATTTAATTTCAATTAAATTACTAAAATATCCAAAATATATTATAAATAGGCGTAAGCTCTAAGGAAGCTAGCACTCTTTGTTTAACTCTTTGTGTAATAGTTGAATAGTTCTCTTAATTCGCTTTGCAGATATCGTTAGAGGTTAAATAATTGTGCTATTACGGTGATTAAGATAAGCAGAAGTGATTCGAAAGAAATGACAAATAAAATGATCAAGCTTCGGAATAAGGTATGAATTACAATTTATACTTTATTATGATTTATGTATTGATCATTTTATATAATTTAAGTGATACTGGCTTTCAGAAAATAAAAACGAAAAAAATTGTTATTAATCTGCTACACTTGAGATTAGATTTGGCCCTGATTTTTCAACATAAACAATAATAAAATGAAGGGAAAAGTGAAATTGGTTTTATTAATCAAACAAAAACTTGTATTTTTGTTTTGTAATCAATATTAATCGGATATTTACTATTTGGAAAGGGTACCCCACTTGCAATTTTGACGGTTAAAGAGTCATTTTGACGAGTTCTTACAAGAAAAAAGAGTAAAAGACAAATAGCTTTTACTGGAGTTTAACTAACTTGAAAAAAATTCTTAATCTTTGAAGTTATCAAAATTTTTATAGTTTTTAATTTTTCAAAAAATACTTGTTTTAGACT
This sequence comes from Erythroxylum roigii, assembly GCA_027576455.1. Taxonomy (NCBI): domain Eukaryota; kingdom Viridiplantae; phylum Streptophyta; class Magnoliopsida; order Malpighiales; family Erythroxylaceae; genus Erythroxylum; species Erythroxylum roigii. Next base: position 7,277,066 of record JANZXV010000004.1, on the reverse strand, counting down.
TTCGTAAAAAAAAAGAATTGAAACATCCAAGGTATGAAATATACACATTAACTAATAAAATATCACTCATGCAACAATCTAATTTAGCTCTTAAACTCAACGTAAAGTAATTAAATTTGACTCAAATTAATAATTTAAATAATTATATTGGATCATATTTAGTTACTCAAGATCGAGTTTAATAGTTGAGTTGAATCGTCATATCAACAAAATTTTTGAAATAAAAATTAAAATTTTTGGTATATTAACTTAATTATGACAAAATTTAAATTAGTTTCGTAAATTTTAAATATAATTAATAACATAAAATATTTTTGTATGTTGTGATACATAATTGTAAAACAACTATTAACTTGACATGTCAGAAATTAAATCCTTTCAGTAATGAAAGAGTCAAGAGTTTTGACTTTCGATAATTATTTTTAAAAGGTTATACAATACTTAGGAATATTCATTAAATATGCGTACTTATATTTTTATTCTCGAAGACAGTCCACGACAGGTCCAAGCATAGATACATCTGCCCAGCCCCAACTTAGAAACACACACACATATAAAGATATATAATAAATATAAGTACAAGATCAACAAATGAGAGAGAGGAGCAGACAGAGTTATTGAGATTTGTCCTTTTATTGCAACTTCCTAATCCGCGGGTTTTGATTGGCGGAGGCTGGACGGAGGAGGGAATGCCGGACTCTGCAAAAGCCACCGTTGATCATCATCAGCATCTCCGACGGCAACAACGTGACGCAATGGACGGCGGTGATCGTCGTTATCGCTCTGACGGTGGTGATCATAGACACGACCCTCCCTCTACTGTGGTTTCTTGCACGATTTGCCTTGAGCTGGTGTATGACAATGGGGGTAGATCCAGGGCCAAGCTCCAATGCGGTCACGAATTTCATCTGGGTATATATATTTTTTTTGGTCTCCAAATCTTTTTGGTGTTTGTGTCCTTTTCTTTCGGCTTTTCCATATGGTGTTGAAAATGGGAAATGGAAAAATGGTAGCTTGACCTTGGATTGTTTGCGTTGACCCTGTCAACCAGTTTCTTATATGGTTCAGTAGTTGAATTTGGCTATTGAGTTTCCCAAACGAAGAGAAAGAAGACGAAATTACTCGATTGGGACGTTTGCCTTCATATGACTGTTATGTCGGAAGACGGAAATTTTGAATGTCAGAGAAAGTTATGAAGACTATCAACACAAGCAAGACCTTTTCTATGGATGTCTTTGAAGTATCTGCAGTCCGAATTTGGATGGCTCAAAGCAATGACCTTTAATTTTTCAATCTTGTCGTCTTTTAACTGTATATGTTTAGCTGGTTGCTCGGTTGTATTAGTGATGTCGGACGGACAGATGGACATACCAAGGATTTGTTAAAACCTTGTGTAGTCGTAATTCTACGGCTGCTTGAAGTTCTTATCTGTGCTGGAGTATAGAATTTTAGGGCGGAAATTTATAAATAAGGAATTGAAACAAAGGGATAGGTTTAGGAGTCAGTTAGATCTTTAGTATTCACTTTTAATCTAAGAATCGCTTTTATAGAAAATAAAACTTCACTCTTTGTATTTTAAAATTTATATAATCAACAGTCTCTTTCAAAAGTCATAAGCTAAAATAAATATGAAGCCTGTTTTGGCTGCTGCTAATTGAAATTAAACTTTAACTAGATAGATAACTTATCGATAGCAATTAAGTTGGACTAATCTACTCCTAGTACCAACTTATAAACATAAGGAAAGTCTGCCTATCCTCTATCTAGTAGTTAGAGAAATACATTTTTAGTTGATTTTAGTTCCTATTAATACTGCTGTAAGCATCAAATGCACACTAATTTGACCTTCCTTTATTGTTAAGTTCTACTACTTGCATTCCAAAGGGCCTCGGCATATAATGTTCATAGCATACATAAACAGAACATAGTTTGGCGTAGGTTGATTTAGTATTCTTCTACAGAATGGAACGAAGGATACTCAGGTGTTGAGTCAGGCTGATTTGCATGCTTTTGACCTTATAACACCATCAGTTGCATTTTATTTGTTTCATCTAGTAACCTGCTGGTGTATTTTATGTATTTGAGTCCTTGGGTTTTTGGTCCTTCTGTTAGCTTGTCTTGAGAACATTCCTAATTCAATTTGGAGATACTTGCAATAACTGAAAGGTTTACGCATTGATGCTCAAGTACTGAACATAGAAGACAAACAACAAATTGGGTAATTTCGATGAATATTTGATTCCCTATAGTCCTCTTCATTGCAGATTGCATTGGATCAGCCTTCAATATGAAGGGTGCAATGCAATGTCCAAATTGCCGAACAGTTGAGAGAGGTCAATGGTTGTATGCAAATGGCTCTGCTCGTTCATCCAATGAGTTCAACATGGATGATTGGATTTCTGATGATGACTTCTATGATTTAAGCTACTCTGAAATGGTAAACTCCATCTTATTCTCAGGTGTTTTCTAGATCCATTTGCAAAGCAGATGCCATTCAGCTTCTGCTATTTATCGCAACATGTTTACCTTTTTCTGTGATGTTTGCATGGCCATAGGTGAAATGCTAACATGCTTATTGTTCAGGGTAATCGTTTCATATATCATGTCTTCATGCATCTTTACCTGTGACACCGGAAGTGTGCTATGTTATAGACTTTGGAAACATTTGAAGATTAGATGAATGGATCCCTTAAAATTTTATCCATGTGGGGGATATTAGTATCTTTTATGGAATTTAAAGAATACTCTGGTACTTATAGTATGTTCTGAAATTCTATATGCTAATCCATTATAGGCCACTTGACCAATGATTAAGTCCTCAATTTAATGTTCTTTGTTGTTTTGGGCCAGGGCAGTTGTCAGGATTTACCTTCAATTACATACTTTCACAATCTTTCCATGATTGAATAAAAATTCCACCTACCAAAATAGATATTCAATAGCAGTTAAATGAGTTGAATAATGTCATTTACAAGTACCTGCCAAGTTTGTCAATACATCAAGTGTAAAAGGGAAGATGAGAACCACAATTGCTATTGTTAGGCAGCTAAGTTGGCACGAAGTTGTTGTCCCCAATAATTGTGATAGTAGATGGGGGTGAGAACCATCGTACTTTTGGTCTTGCCTAAAATGATAGTTTTGTGTCTGTAGTTGAGAATTTTACTTTTGGAAGTTGTTTTTCATGAAAAGACCTTATCTTTATTTGGTTCACGAAGTAGCTCATATTGAAAGCGTTAAGTTTGGTTGGGTTACTTTCAAACTTGTCAACACTTCAAAAGACAATCGATATTAAAAGAAAAGAAATAGTTTAACGTAAACTACTTTTTGAGAAAAGACGGCAGAAACTTGGTTGGAGACATTTCTATTGCACTCAAGAAAGGACAGCCACAAGAAAGGGGATGAACAGCTATCCAATCACTTAAGTATGATGAATATATAATCAAAATTACCTAACTGCATTTTCCTTATTCTCCTTTCAGCCATTTCGTGTTCATTGGTGTCCATTTGGTGAATTGGCACGACTTGGCTCATCATTTGAGTAAGCGAACTATCTTCCTTTTTTTCTTATTCTATTTCTTCTTGATTAATGCTGAAATTCAAATCTTCCATACTAACAGATGGACTGCCCTAGCATGCTTCAATTTCTGTGGTATCATCTTTTTCATTTGGACTCCATTGCATTGTTATATAGATTTTAAATTGTGGTGCCCCAGCTTTTCATGTAATGTTTTCTCCATAGAATCATTATGTAAGCTATACTATATATTTGGCATGTAAGTAACTATTTGTTGCTTCAATCATATAAGGGATTTACTGATTCCCTCTAATTGTAGGGGCAATGGTCACTTATAATTGTTCTCAATTATCTCATATATTGTACTTGAACAACTTCGAAAAACTCATGAAGGTCATTTGTTTAATTTCCTTGAATCAAGGAAGACAAGTAGCTTAAAAGTTAATAATAGGAATTAGGCCACAATCTGCAATGCACATTCCAACCATGGGAGTGTTCTCTGTTGCTTAACATAAGCATACACCATTACAACTACTAATGAGAACAGAGTGATAGCTACAGTGGATCGAGAAGCTGGTTTTATCATTGTTACTGTTACTTGCTCCTGCCTCTCTCAACTGCCTTGGTTTTTATCATCTTAATTCATCTTTCACATGATTCATGATTTGTTTAATAGATAAACTTTGCCTTCTGCGTGGAACAGTAATTGAAGTTATTTATAGTGTGTGGTAGTGCTTTGATTATGTGTTGGACGAGAGAGAAAGAGTCAACAGTGTCAATAAAAGCAACAGAGCAATTATTTACAATTGTTACTATCTGTTCCTGCTCCATTTGTTATTATAAAAGATGCATTTTCTTTTTGTTAATTGACTCTGGCTCTAATTTAAGATGTTAGAAGCAAAATGCTGGAGAGCTTTTGTGCAATTCCTGGCATAATGATATATGTTAGAAATTAATGTTGATGGAATTGGTTTTTTATGCATTTCAGGGAAGGGGAACCTCCTTCAACCACCTGTAAGTATACTGTTAGACAAATTTGTAATGAAAAATTATGGTGCCTTAAGGATTCTAGTAAAATAGTCGTTCTCAATGTAGATCAAGACTCAAGGGGATATCATTCCCTGTATACTGAACTATCAGCTGCAGCTTCGGTGGCTAATTCATACATTGCATATGTTGGGCCAATTTCACCCGCCTCGTCAAGATCTACTGAAGGTGTAGATGATATGAACAACCACCACTCGATTGGCTTATCTGGAAGAAATGAGGTCTTCAATGCCCACCCTTTTCCTGCCACTAATGTTCAATATCATAGTTGGGGCCTTCATTCCCCTTCCTTCCCTGTGCCCAATAGCCATATAAGTATCACAGATCCAGCTTCTCTTCCTCCTTTTACATTGGGATCATCTAATGTTGATTCTGACACTGGAACAAGGCCCACGGCTTTTCCACATCCAACTCTTTTTGGTAATGGGTAAGCAATATGCAATAATAAGCTCACTGTTTCTTTTCTACCTTTATTTGGACATTTATGAGGATCTAGGGAGTTAGTCTCCAGTCTCCGTTCTTTCGTTGGCAAGGATGAAATAATATGTGCTGTCTGCTAGTTGTCGCTCCTGATCCAAGAGTACTTGCTTCAGCAGATGGAAAATTCCAATTGAACGGGCTCCACAACGTATGATGCTAATAATGCTGCATTTGTCTCCTACAGGTCTGGTCCAGCAGCTGGAAGCTCATTTGTATCTTCGGTTGTTCCTCGTCATCCAGTGGGCAGTATTTGGAATCAAGAAAGGATGTCAATTTCCCATCCTTTCCATCATTGGGTACAAACAAACAATTCAACAGGAATGGCAGCTCCTTTAATGTATGGTGTCAGAAGGTTTGATGGTCCAAGTGGACTGCATATGGTGCTGCCAGCCCTGCCACCTTCACAGGAACAAAATGGAGGCTTCGTTGTGGTCCCTTCTCCAAGTTCATCGGTCCAGAGTCTTCATGAAGCAGAAAATCCTTTGCCGAATCATTTCCAGGTTTGGGAGATGGATCATCTATCTCGTTTGCAGCATGCAACTGTTGATGGGGACTCAAGGTTTCATACATTCCATCAGCCTACCAGGGGCTCGGATTCTGGAAACAGAGCCACTGGCTTCTGGCTTAGGCACTCATCTTAATGTTCACACACAAGTATCGCTGCCAAAAACGCTTTAATAACTAAACCTGAGCTGCTTGCTGAGACATAATTATATTACCCCGCCGGACTAAACAATTACCACAACTGTTTTAAAGTCATTTCCACTTTTGTATATACAATTACTAGCATACTTGCATGGCTCCTGGAATTGTACAGTTTTAACATTTCTCAATCATCTTTTCTAATTGACGAACTGTTCTGTTCCTATTCTCTGAAATGTTATCGTTCTTTCTACTACGATCATTAATAACATAAACATTGATTCACAATGAACTGTTTGGACTTTTGCGCGTTCAATTATCGCTTATAAATGAATTATATACTGAAAATGGAAAATTAAATGATTTTAATGTTTTAGGGTATATTGACACCCAAGTAAATTTACATTTGCCCGATAGCCTGTAGTCATCAAGCGGAGTTTTTCACTTCCTGAACAGGGTTGCTTTTTCCTACTTTTCATGCCCAACAGGTCATACCAGGAATCATCGTTTTGATGGAAGTTTTTTGCCTGTGAAGAACATATTAAGAAACAAAAATATTCTTCACTTTCCCGCAAGTTTACGCTACAAAATAAATGTCTTATCATAATGGTACAAATGGTTCCCTTAGTTCCCTTGGAAAGTGATTGGAAGGAATGTAAGAGCATGATTGGCTTGTTGTATATATTCCTTGGACTACTGAACAAAGTGGCTCCGAGGAAGGCTTAAGAAGTTCTTTTGCAGTTCCATAATACCATCTATAGAGACGATTTTTCCCTTCAGCAAGTTGGAGTACCAGTGAGCAGAGAGCTTGGGCTGTCGTCTCAGTTCTGGATCATCCAAATCTACATAAAATAGGCCATATGCTGATTCATAGCCATCCAATAACTCGAAAAGATCCAGCAATGACCACATAAAATACCCCTTTACATTTGATCCATTTCTGCACAAAATTTCAGTGACCACAAATCGGAAGTAAGACCATATGGGCAAAAGGTCATTATCATGCTTGCGTGGTTAAGTAGATGAAGTAATTGCTAATTAAACTATTTAAGACTCCGACTATCATTAAAAGGATCAAGGAAAAGGTCCAAGCATTATGTTGAGCCAAACCCATTTTATCTTTCCTTCTATGTAAAAACTTATTACATGTTAGATTAGATAGTTGTTTAACTTGCTCAACTTTCAGGGTAATGAGTTATATTATGGTGGTTTCGAATTGCACCTACCTATATAGATTACAAGTTGGGAAGTTCTAATGCAGATCCGGGAGTGGAAATGGTGAACATATATCTATATATACCTGATTGTATCAGCCAAAGCCCCTATATATGCATGCAAATATTTCACCCTTGAAGCGTCTTCCAACGTTGAGTTGCGTATGGTCTTTTGACCTGCCAAGAAATGCCATACAAAGCTCAAAGATTAGAGGCAGGACATGGTACATGGTAGAAAGATTCATGTCCAAGTCCAACATCAATACAAAGCAGGACTAAGGAATGAAGCAGAGCCTTTTAATCATCACCATTTTGACTGATAACCTCAACGAGTTGTTTAGATATGTTATCTTTTGGAGCAGACAATATTATAAGAAGTAAATGGACAAATGGAATGAAATAATCCAGGCAAGACATAAGGGTAATCTTCAGAGAATCAAAATCTGATTAATTTTCATTTCAGATGAATTTATTTGTACTAATAAGTGCAAATAAACTTCATTTTTCGTGAATGTCAGGGCGGAGCCATGTTATAGGGGAGGGGGGCCATGGCTCCCCCTTTCAAATATATATTTTTTAAAATTACTTATATAATTAAAATTTTTAAAATTTCAAATATAAGTGGCCCTCCCTTTTAAAAAAAATTCCTATCTTCTCTTCTTTTCATTTTTTTTGTATTTATATGTTGGCCCCCGGTCTCCCTTTAGAGTTGAGTCTGGCTCCGTCCCTGGTGAATGTTCGAGTAGTATATGTGTGCTGCCATGAGGGGAATAGGAAGGATGAAATATACCATTTTCGTGAATATAAATAGGAGGGTTGCCATAAGTTTGCTTAAAGTACTCCAGTGTGTATCGCAGAGCCCAAGGCGTCACAGGAAGCTGATTCAAGAAACAATTTGTTACGAGCATCAAATATAACGCACTAACAAACAGAGGTATTTTCAATATGAACTCACAGTTCCATTAAAAAGCAGGAAGGGTGAGTGAAAAGAATGATAAGTCAAAGACCAGAAGTAGTCTTACCTCGGCTGGTATTTCATTACCCTGGGAAACTGCAAAAGAACAGAAGAGTTGTTAGTTATTTCGGCTCCATAGGATGTAGCCGCGAAGAGTTGATGAATGGTATTCAATACATACATACAAACTGTACTCCCATGTCTGCCATAAAATCTCTATATTTCCACTGCCAACTGTTGGTGTTATCTTTGGCATACACACATGCATAATGTATCACTCCTATGAAGTCAAACGAACCCTTAACCAGATTGGATTCATCAACAGTAAGGGCTGGAAGTCTTGAGCCTACAATTTCCTTCATAACTTTAGGATAGTCTCCAGATATCAGAGGTTTTACAAACCTGAAAAACAATAACGAATTGTTCAGTAAGTATTCAAACGTTTTCCACAGAATCCATCTTTCAACTTACCAGCCGATGTTGAAGTCCAAGGCTCTTTCAACAGCAACTGCATCCTTTGTCAAGTTGGTCGCAGGTAAAAGCCAAAAAGTGTAGAGAGTGAGGCCTATAACTCCACCTTGCTTTCCCTGTACCATTGTTTTGTTTTTATTTTTTTTCCCCATACATCACAAACAGTTCCTCGTGAGTTTAGATAATACCTGATAGTTTTTTCTGTACAACCTTACAGATGATGCATGTGCCAGTAACATATGATGAGCTGCTAAATATGGCTCATATGAGGAGTTTCCTTTGGAACAGTTAAATCCAAATGGAGGAGAGCATCGTTTAGGCGGTGTAACTCCCTGATCATATCCCCCTTGTGCCAAGACATTAGGCTCATTTACTGTGGCCCAGAAAGAAATCCTATCACCAAACTCTCGGAAGCACACGTCTGCATAAGCTGTGAAGTCTTTCCTGCATCAACAAGCATAAAGACGATCATCATCTCATTATTTTTGTACTTCCTGAAAAGGTATCACTCAAAGCACAACACGAAATAAAATAACGTCAGAAAGAATCTTAAATTCCATACACCATCTTTCGGCTGATCCATCCTCCATATTCGTCTTCAAGTGCCTGCGGGTGGTCATAGTTGTACAGTGAAACATGCGGTTGGATGCCTGCGTTATCAATAACTAGATAGTGAGTGCAATTGAAGCAACATCCAAAAGGCAACCTTTAGCCGTGGCAAAAGTATCTTTTGTTTCTTAATGTATAAGTGAACAACCAGTTCCGGTACAAGTAGAAGAAAACAAGAAAGTTCTAAACTTTAGCCTGACCATGGCTTATAAGCTCATTGATGAGGTTGTTATAATATTGCAAGCCTTTTGGATTGACAGGTCCTCTTCCACCTAACACGCATAACACGGCAATTATTAGATATGATCAAAAGAAACAGATAATGTTAAGTTGTTCCTTGGTTGATCAGAAAACAGAAAAGAAACCATACGTGGGATAAGTCTTGACCACGAGATTGAGAATCTATAGGCATCTAAACCAGTTTCAGCCATAAGACGGACATCTTCCTGCAGAACGTAGCTTGGTAAAAAATCAGTAATTCCCTAGCAGAGCAGGCTTCCGCTGTTCCATCCAAATAAAATCACCATGGTACGGTCAAATTTAGAAGAAATTGCTCTTACCTTGTATTTGTGATACTGATCAACAGCAACATCTCCAGTCGCTCCATGCGCATTTCCTGAAATTGAAGTCAGAAATTTAGTAGGCTTCATTCTTTATCTGACAACTACACGCTGCTTCTATACCAACTAAGAGCAATAAATGTGCGGTAATGTCTAATACCGAATTAATTGCTCAACAAGTAGACTTCATGTCTGCTTGCCTGTACTTGAAAGGAAAAGTAAACAAAAACTCCGAAGAGCTAACCTTCATGAGCATAGGTATCCCAAACGCTTGGACTCCTTCCGTCCTCGTTAGCTGCTCCTTCTACCTATTATAATCCGGTAAAATTCTATCGAAATTAACTCAAGGAACCAGAAACTCTACCCTTTTTTGAATGTTATGTAAGCGGAAGTCAAAAGTACCTATATGTGTGTGCATCTACGAACTAAAATAATGGTGTGTCTGCAGGTCTTTCCCATGCAAGAATGGAGATTGACAAGTAGAGATTTTAACTTTTCGTAATTACGTTCCTGGGTCAGCGACTTAATGGCTCGAAGTCACAGACTGAGCATAGAAGAAGGTTGGAAGTAGAGAAAAATGGATAAAGACTCCACAAAAACTGACCTGATAAGCAGAGGTGCCAGCACCGAATATAAAACCAGGTGGGAAGTCATTTCTGCTATATTCATCGGTACAAAAGACTGACACTACTGAGCTTAACAAAACAACTAATAATAAACAAAGCTTAAACATCTCGAGTTCACGCCTTCACGGTGATGGAGTCTCTCTTCTTTTCTTAGTGACATGCGATCGCCATTTTTGCTAATATTAATCTGTTTTATTTATAAACAGTAACCACAAAAGGAAAGGAGAGTTCGAGCGAAAGTGTCATTATTAACAAAAGTGTGGGGTACTGGGTTCCATAAATGAGTACAGGACAAACCTGCTTCGTTGTATATGATAAGCATTTACTCTCCAACGTCATTTTCCAAAGTCACAATGTTGCATTAAAATATTCTTTTGTGATAGAAACTATCCGACTCTAAATGTATTAAGTTCAGGAAAATCATTCAAATACGGAACTATCATTTTATTTGAATTTGGGTCTACAACCTCTTTAAGTTACTCTTTGGTTCTGTTTAATAATCAGCTGATTGTATTAGCTGTTAACTGATAGTTGATTGTATTAGCTGATTTAACCAGTAGATTGTATTAGTTATTTGTTAGAGATGTTTAGTAAAATTAGCTGTTTAGTATTAACTATTTATGTGTAAAATGACTTATGAAGATATGATTTTAAAAAAATATATAAGGGTATGAATATTATATATCTTAGTATTTTGTTGAATATTTTTATAAGAATTTAGATTTTAGAGAAGTCATGTTCACCTGTACTGTTTCATTATCTATAAAAAATTTATGCAACTTTTTCTATTGTCATTTTCGTTTAAGGTCAACATTTAATTTTTAATCTATAACTGCATAAAACAATCATAAGAATAAACTCTGTTCCTAAAACGTAGGTATTTAGGAATTTTAATTAGGCTATCCTACTTACTAAAAATTATTGTATACTAGAACTAACAAAAATATGACACATGTGATACTTAATTGTAACTTATGATAAAATCACTCATACTCCAATTTTCACTCAATTTCAACAAGAATCTCATACTCCAATTTTCACTCAATTTCAACAAGAATGCAAGTAGAGATTGAAGACAGAAGTGAAAAATGTGTGTGCCTGAAGGAGATGTCGAAGAGAGAAAGGGGAGAATGCTTATCGAAGCACCTATGAGCTGGAGACTAAACTAAGTCTCTAACACGTGGGGGACAAAAGCGAAACATACATGTCTGAAGTCTTTAAAATCAAAACATAGTCGTTATGCATGTCAGAAATATAACTCAATGTTCGGTCGTTTCAGCTCATGTTTAATACACTGTTATGATTAAATTACTTAGAAGACATGAAAAGCAGCAATTATAACACAATACGCACAGCGAAGAGGATACATTAAAAGGTTCCCGTGGAAGGTACATAGAGGTTGTCTGATCCAAGCAATAGACGTCTGAAAGCCATCTTCTTCATCTTCAGCTATAAAAGCAAGGTAGATACATCAGACAAGAACAGAACATGTTCACAGATTTTCAAAGCTTCAATTTTCTTTGTATTTCAGTAGTTGAGAGAGTGAAAAAGAGAGTAGAGAAAATAACAGAGAGTGCTAGAGTACACCTGTGGATACTATGAGAGTTTTGGGAAAAGCTCGTTGCAAGTGTAGGGGATACACTTATCTCTGTACTGGTTTTCTCTTCTCCTTCTTCTTCATATAGTGAAATCTTTACCACCATATGCGGGAACCTTGGATGTAGATAGCTTTTA
>JANZXV010000004.1:7219426-7234026 GCA_027576455.1 Erythroxylum roigii | reverse complement strand
TAATTATATGAAAATGTAATTCCTTAATAAAATTATTCTAATCTTATAACTAAAACTAAAAAAAGATTTTTAATAATTTGATCTGTTAAAAATAACATTAAAATAATTTTGTAGACACATCAATTATTTGTAGAAACATTTTATGTGTTAAAAATATCTAAATATAAAAAAATATTTAAAATTTAATGATTTAATTCTTCTTAATTACAAAATTTAATCCAAGTATTAATAAATATAATGAATGCAACTTAAAATTTTCTTGCCCAACACAATATTTGAATCTATCATTATAGAAAATTTTGGTTAGTATAAAATAATTTGATTGGGATTTTTGTATTGCACAATACTAAATTTAATGATACTTATTTTATTTAATTAAAAAATAAAATTTAAAAATAATGACACTGATATGCAACACAAAATTTTATTTTAAAAAAATTCCAACTTGGTAATAAACTAAAGTATTTTTTTACTTCAAATAAATTGAATTTATACTTTATATTTATTTATCTCTATGTTTATTTCTATTTCTTTTAATATGTCTCCTCTTTCTCCCTCCTCTCTCTTTTGTAATAACTTTTTGACATAATTATCTTTTTGTCCCTTAATTTCTTAGTCGCTGGAACAAAATGCTTCTTATAAGAGCGTTTCTAAAAACAACATATTGAGCTCAATCTGTCAATCTAATCAGTTGATCATCAGATATAGTTATCAACGGTTTGATATAGTCAAACAATCAAATACATCTCAATCTACAAAAAAATAGTTTATTAGCTATTTATCAAACAAGACTTGTATAATAAAGCAGGCATGTTTTAGTATACAAAACAATAAGATGTTCTATGGGCATGATAATAATGAATTATTGAAAAACTCAATCGATTTGATTGACTCAATTATAAAAACCTTGAATTGTATTTTTTTAAATTTAGTTTTCAGTTTTTTAGTTTGATTTATTTTAATAACCATTATTTTTAAAAATTAATTAATTATTAATTAATCGATCAATTTTTATAAATTAATAAGTTCTTATAAACTAAAACAAATCAATTAATATTCATTTAATACTCATTTTCTAGTTAAACTTCAAACTATTATGTTAATAAGAACAATTTTTTACTCAGACTTTAAAAATTTTAAATTTATTTAATCTTTATCCAATTTCATTTCAACGTTTATAACATTAAACATCTTATCTTTTTAAAATGATAATAACTAATGATTTTGAAAACATGAACATGCATAGATATTCCAAATCCTATGGGATCAAATGAAATTATGAAAATGATTGAATTCTAACACGACTTAAATTTATTAAATAATTCGATGGAATCTTTGTTGACTTTTCAAATTCTTGTTGGGCTTATCAACTTGAAGATTTCCTTAAATGAAAAAGATTGCATTATCATCATATCGATCATTGATTTCTGATATGTATCAAAATGACTACACATTGTTATTTATTTCCTTCAATCATCCTGACTTCTCGACCGTGATCATGTTCCTTTTATGTACATGGATTAACTTGGGCGGGCACTTTTTTGTATTTTTTCAAATATTTGTCGTTCCAATCATTTCCTTTTTTCTTGGGGTGCTTAATAATCTTCCCTCTTTAAGCGGTCATTTCCTTAGCCGGAGAGGAAACCTGACCCGGCTACTTACCAAACAGAACAGGCTGACCGCGTAGACCTTGCGTGGGCGAGATCGCAACCGTCCAATGTCCAAGTCATCAAATTAGTCCACACGATAAAGAATTGGCATGGGCTCCACAACAAAGATTCTCAGAAATTTCAAGGACACTGTACGGTTAACTTGCGGAAGAAGGACTCGCGTTAGCCAATCAACTGCATCGCTTCCACGTACCTAGCCTCTAAATCGCAAGCGAGTAATGGATCACTCAGTTTTGAGCTGCATACAACATTGAACAGGTTAGCCTCTCGCCGATCACATGTAGTGTAGCCCATGTGTGATTTCTCCCACAGGAAACGAAACGACTGAGGTGTGAGATAGCCAAAGTCGGCTCAGCTCTGCTCATATACCCAAAAGTGGTAGCAAATCATCCGCATTGCCTTTCCCTTCCTACGTACAGAAGAAGAAGAAGAGAGCAAGACTTGAGAGAGCTAGAGTTTGCTTGCACGACCTCTAGCGTTTGGCAAAGATGGCGCCTACTTCTCCGACACATTCGCTTAGCTCTTCGAGTTCCGCTACTTTTGAACCGTCTAACTCCAACTTCGCGTCTCTGCCGATACTGTCTATGAAGGAGAAGATCGTCGACAAAATCCTGGAAAATCGAGTCACTCTCATCGTCGGCGAGACTGGTTGCGGTAATCTCACTCGACTTTTCCTCCTTATTCTCTCGCTTTTTAGCTTTATTCGTGAGGATCAAGTTTGAACCGTCATTTGTTTCTGTTTTCTTCTTCATCGTAAGTCGTTTAGTCTTGTTTGTCTAATGAAAGAACGCAAGGACTCTTCGAGAAGCGCTGTTCACCTTGTAATTTCTTTTTAGTTTTGCTCTCCGTACGTTAACCTCCGAGTGAATGTTGCTTGAATAATCTGGTGTAGTTGATATTTTCCGTTGGTTTGCTATTATAATACTGTAATGTGTTGCGTGCTTTTAGGCGCAAGGTGGGAGTTATGAAATGAAAAGTAAAATGAAATTTCTATGTTAGCTTATCTTCTCTACGGCTGTTGTTATGATTATTCTTACGAGCTTTACCAATATTCAACCTTCTTCTGATGTTGTCTGTAATTTGTTTCACATTCTAATTCTACCCATTTTTGTTTTGAAGGAAAGAGCTCTCAAATTCCCCAGTTTCTTCTGGAAAAAAACATGGAGCCCATTCTATGTACACAACCAAGGAGACTCGCAGTTGTTGCCATCGCTAAAGTGGTTGCTAAAGCTCGCAACTGTGAATTGGGAGGGGAGGTTGGATACCACATTGGGCATTCCAAGCTTTTATCACCAAGGTGGCTTTCTACACAATTTCTCTTGGTTTTAAGACATTCTTTTCTAGCAACTTTGAGCTATTCAAGTGATTTTCTGCGTTCATTATTATCATTTCCTTTGTTCTGTTTCAAACATCATTTTTTACCTAGTACTTTCCACTTCACAGAAAAAGTTTTGATTAGAATGATTAGCAAACGACCAGCTTCCGGGCTGCCTATGTATGGAAAATGCAGAAATTCTGTTTCTCCTGTTCCTATATTTTGAGGTTCTGGAATTAATCATTTAGGCATGCATTTCTATTTGTGGGGTACAAAATATTTTCTGCTAATTATAATCAATGAAATCAGATGAACTGCTGTTATTGATACTCTTCTTGGGAAAAGGGTGTTAGCCAGATGGTAGTATATTTTGGATACAGTTCGCTACCTTGCAAAGAAATTAAAAAAAAATGTGCGAGGTTTATGCTTGGGTTCGTACCTGTTTCAGGTTTCAACATTATTTAAGTTTATTCCTCACATGACATGATCAAGTACTTGAATGCAAATAACTGATTTGTACTTGAGTTTGTTACCTAAAGATTTCCTCTTCCTATGTCTTTGCTTTACTACCGCCTCAATAACCCTCCTCCCTTTTTAATTTCAAGGAGTTTATGTTTTATGTTTTGGTATAATCTTTATTTTTGCAGATCAAAGATTGTCTTTAAAACAGCTGGAGTGGTGTTGGATGAAATGCGAGATAAAGGATCAAGTGCTCTCAAGTACAAGGTTATCATTCTTGATGAAGTGCATGAAAGATCGGTTGAGTCTGATCTTGTTCTTGTTTGTGTGAAACAGTTTCTACTAAAGAACAGAGATCTCAGGTGTGCCTCCTACTTCTGTGTATGATCTTACTATCCAATATGCCATTGTATTAATACTTTTTAAAGTTCAGGGTGGGTAAGTTTGAACTTTAAGGCGTGTGAATTTCACTTCTCCTTCTGTTATGCAAAATTTAGCATTTGTAATGTGCTATTGTGTCATATATAGGACATACCATATTTTGAGTCTGCGAATAATGCTCCTTAAGATTTTGCTAAATTTTTTGCCTTTCAGGGTGGTATTGATGTCTGCAACTGCTGATATATCAAGATACCGGGATTACTTTAAAGATCTTGGTAGGGATGAAAGAGTTCAAGTGCTTGCGATTCCCAGTTCAGGCCAGCAAGCCATTTTTCAACGGAGAGTCACATATCTTGAGCAGGCAATAACTCTTACTTGGTTTGTTTCTGTTCTTTTATTTAGAACAGAATTTGTATGGGTAATCCAACTCAAATTTCTTAGAGAGGGGCCACAATTTTGAATGATGTTAGATCACGTTCTTCAATTTCATATTTTATTTACTGAAGCTTAGCAATTACATAAGTTGTGTGACATTGCTTTTTAAAACTTTTTTGTGCCTAATTTCCTATAATGTTGTAGGATATGATATGAATATTTTGTTGCAATTTTAGTTGAAACACATGATAAACCTAAGAGGTAGTGTTGGAGCATTTTGACTTGTTATGTGATAGCATTTCTTATAATGTTGCTAATGATTTTTTTTTTTTTGGGGTGGACTAGGTATCTGAATTGCTTGGAATCAGTTCGGAATATTGTTCAGGATATAGCCCTACTACTGCTGCTGCTGATATGAAACCTGAAGTGCATGAGCTTATCTATGATTTGGTTATACACATTCATGAACATGAACCAGACATTGAAAAGGGCATTTTGATTTTTCTTCCAACATACTTTGACTTGGAGCAGCAGTGGTTCCGTTTGCTGCCTCTTAGTTCATCTTTCAAGGTTCATATCCTACATCGAAGCATTGACATCGAACAAGCTCTCATGGCTATGAAAGTCCTGAAAACCCGCCGTAGGGTACGCTCCTACCTCCTTACGATTGCATAGTTTCAATTTCATATTAGGAAACAGGATTCGAGCTTGTATTTTGACTAAAATGTTTTCACGATAACATTGAGGCTAATGTCTTAATTTCTGGTTTGCCCTTATCTTCCAAGAAATTTGCATTCTTCTTTGATGGCCTCTTGTAACTTATCTATTCAGTGATGATCCTCCTTTTTTTTTGGGTTAAGCATATTCAGTAGGGTCTTACGTACTAGGCTGCATACTGCAATAGAATGTTACAGATTCTGGAATTAAATATTAACTATTAAATCCCTGCCTTTTGCAAATAATTTTGAGGTCTTTACTCCTTTGGTCGAGGGTAGGTAATTCTGAATCTTACCAACATTGCTCATTTTCGCTTGTATTTTGCTAGGTGATACTGGCAACAAATATTGCTGAATCATCTGTGACCATACCTCAAGTAGCCTATGTGATTGATTCATGTCGATCTTTGCAAGTTTTCTGGGACAATACCAGTAAGCAGGACTCAACTGAGATTGTTTGGATTTCTAAATCTCAGGTATTGAGAGCATATTACGCAGGGGTCGAAATTCTATGATTTCTTTCGCTTAATTATTTCAATTATCTTTTAGGCTGATCAACGTAAAGGGAGGACTGGTCGAACTTGTGATGGCCACATTTATCGATTGGTTACAAGATCATTTTTCAATAAGCTTGAGGAGTTTGAGTCGCCAACTATACTAAAGTTGTCACTGCGGCAACAAGTGCTTCTGATATGCTGTGCCGAATCAAGAGCTATAAATGATCCCAAATGTATGCCTTGATGTTCATACTTGATACGCTTAACTTTTATGTCTAGTGATGGGGCAAGAATGTTTCAAATCACCCTCTGACTAAAGATAAAGTTGGGTCTGATTGATTCGCTGTGTCTTTTTATAGTTATGCATTTTAGTCTTTTATGAGTTATGACTATATTTGCATGATCAGCTTATTAAAAAATCCAGATGCATTAGTTGTTTTTGTAATTTAGTCAGGTTCTTAGAACAGTATTTGAACCTATTCTAGATTCCTGTAATTTCTTTGTTGACCTCTTATGCTTTGTCCTGGCTTACCTTATCAATCATAGGCTTAAACATTGGGGTCCTATCAATTTTCTTGTTATCTTGATTTTATTGTATGCATCTGAAATCTACATGTGTATATAAGTATGTGATGAAGGCAGAGTGTTAAAAATCTAGTCTGTGTGATCAATAGATATTAGCTTCCATTTTTTTTGCTGGCCGTAAAGATTAAATTGAACTTTTTTGCATGACTTGTATGTACCCAGCCCAAAAAAAAGGATTATGCATAGTCTAATTATGAAATTATGATGCTAGTGTTATCGCAGAAGGCTTTGGACCCCCCAAATCCTGAGGTTATTGAAGATGCAATAAACTTGCTTGTTCAAATGGGTGCATTAGTTCAATCTGCAAGAGGCCGGTATCAGCCTACATTTTATGGACGCTTGCTTGCAAGCTTATCCTTGACACTTGATGCTTCTATACTAGTGCTAAAATTTGGAGATATTGGATTACTGCGTGAAGGCATTCTGCTTGGCATATTGATGGACACACTGCCTCTACCGATTCTTCGTCCATTTGGTCAGAAGCATCTGGTATGATAACATCCTTTATACATTTGGCCGCTCCAATAATTATGTACTTATGGTAAATCAGTTCTCCACCTCAGTTTACAGAGTATGCATACCATCACTTTGGTGGAACTTGTGACAGCAATTTGAAAATAGGTCAAAAAGAGGTGATTTTGTTGGGGAACTTTCATGCATATCAATTTTGGCAACATGTATTCAAGGTAAAACAATATCTTTCTTCTCGCCGCTGTAGGAATACTCTTTTTACCGAACAATGTGCTTTGCTTTAAAGGATTTTGTGATGTTTGATATTTCTTCTTTGCTCTGAAGGACAAGCATCGCCTTGAATACTTGACAGAAGTTTTAGAGGTAAAACAAATGGAAGATACAACATTATTTCTACCTAAGATTGAAGAGGAATGGTGCTGTTTCCATAATCTTGTCCAGTCTTCACTACATCATATTGAAGAGCGGTGTACGGGTTCATAAACACTTTTAGCTACCTACTTGAAACCTCGTTTCAAATTAGATTTTTTTTGAAAGATTCATTTCAAATTAGATTTGCTTTTGCTTTTCTTCCTTTTTATCCTTCCCGGGTTATTCTTAAGTTTCTCTTCTTTTTTTTTCCAGATGAAGATATACTAAATTCAGTGCACCTGTTTCGGCCCAAATTTCTGGCTAGATGTGATGGCCTACCTAGCTATTATGATCCTTGTGAGTTCTTGCACACATGTGTACTAAATTGTCAACCCAATGAGATGGGTATTGTTGCTGAAGATGATGAGAACACTGAGCCATCTATTGAGACAATAAAATGCTTAGCTGTACCATTTGTGAATTCTGATCATTTTGGAAAAATTGATATGGCTGAAAAGTTTACCAAGATTATCACAGAGGTAAAATTACATTTCCCCTTCATTTGGTTATCATTTTCTTGCTAATAATTCTTTGGAATCTTTTCATGTTAAAAATAGATGAGATTCCAAAATTCTGAAAGCACATGGAATGATCAATATAATGACGTTAACAAAAGTGTGCCTATCACCTATGGGGAAACTCCTATATGTGTATTTTTTGCGAAAGGATCTTGCAAGAATGGCGATCAATGTGCCTTTTCTCATTCTCCTCAAGCAAAAAGGCCGGCATGCAAATTCTTTTTCACTCTACAGGTATTTTCACTTCTGGGCTTCAATTTTAAATTATTTTAGGTCATTTACCCTTTCTGTTTACCAAAAACTTGTGCTAAGTGGAACATGTTTCATCGTGAAAATTTTCTTAAAAGTTACATAGGTTTTTGGCTATCATTTTATGGAGATAAAATAGCAGTTGCAGTGCTGCAGGGAGATAAAATTTATGCTAATTGAGATGTATGTGTATTGGTCCTTAACCTTTTGAAATAACGCTTAGTTCTTTCTGCATTGATATGGTTACTCAGAAGAACAATTAGGAGTCAGCTGTTGCAGAAGAGCCGCAAGTTCAATGGTCTATTTGGCACTGTTGTGTTTTGGGAATCAAGTTTTTCTTAGTGGTCCTAGTTTCTGATTGCCTCTTAGTTTGATGTCTTCCTTCTTGTTTATATCATTTATTATGCTTATGGAAGTGGATCTGCAGGGTTGTCGAAATGGAGAAACGTGCTTCTTCTCTCATAATCTAGATTCGACGGCATCATCAACAATCACAATGCCCTCTTTACCTGAAGATGGTTTTGCAAGTTCTACTTCCCTTCTACAGTTATTCCCAACATCTTCTGATGGGTACATCCTTCTATTGAATGACACTGGATTACAGTTTTGCTCTAAAGTTGTTCGCCACTTTGATCCATGCAAAATAATTACAACAACTTGTATGTCAGAAACCACAATCAATGACCCTTCATTGTCTGGTATGAGTATTTTATGGGGCATTCAAGACCCATACCAGACAATTGTTTCCGGAGCAAAGGAGAACCCCATTCCATGGAGTAAACTGAAATGCATATTTTGGCTAGCTAACTTTGAAAGCTATGCTGAAGATTTGAACAGGCAAAAGGTTCTTGTCCAGAATTGTTTCAAGTCTTTGGCCCACAGAATGTTATCTGATGACTTGTATGATGTTCAACTTATCCTGACCATGAACAATATCAGGTTTGCACAACTACAGGTATAACTTCCAGCGGAACATTCTTTTTGCATCACTGTTAATATTGGGTGTAGATTTCTTGCGTGTTCACAATTTGTTTACCACATTGCACTGAACGACATAGTTTCCACATGTGCGTGCCCCTTGGTTTTGCATTACTGATGTTGTTTTTGCACATCTTTGTGGGGATGAGTCAATCTGAAGGCATGTGTTTAATTTTTCAGGTGGAGAAGTTGGGCAGAGAGAGCTTCTTTGTCCTGAGAAAATCCTTCCCATTTGATGAAGCAAGCTTTGGGCATTTTTCTGATATTGTTCCGACCAGGAAACCGATGCTGACATCAAAGCCAATCTGTTATGTTTTTGATGTTCATCCACCCGCTGAAATTCAGTTTGGCAATTATGCAGCCACCTATAGAAAGTTCCTGCATGATAACCAAGGAATCGAGGAGATAACCTCACTTGCTTCTGCGTTAGATTTATATTGAATCACCCAAATCCCTCGTGCCCAGTGGTTTTTGAATTGGCATATTAGTTTTTTGAAGGGAATGTATTCATGTTCTCTTAAGTTATTTCGTAAAACACTGGATCCTAATGCAGTTTGATTTATAGGATATCTTATGCAGCTTTTTTTAACAAAATCAACTCGTGTCGCCGAGCCGAGGATCATTTTGACAATTTGGATCATCTAGGAGTGTTGTTCTTCTTCTGGCACAGTGTCTTGTGGTTGAGACTGCGAATGCTGTTGCAACTTATTATTGTTATTTAAGTGTATCCACGTTATCATAAATAAAGTCATAAACAAACAAAACGAGTGGGCCAGAGTGAGACCTCATTGGCTCATTTTTTCAGATTGCCGGGTGTTAGTGTTTGGCTCGCAAGGCTCTACCTCTGCCAAACTCTCTCTCTCCGTATCTTTTCCCCGTTCTTCATTCATCTACGTCCTATTCACTCAAGGTCCGTACATTATTTGCCTCCCTATTTTAACTGCAAATTAAACAATGTAAGATATTGAAACGACACCAGAACTTAAAGAAGAAACCCATCTTGGGTTTCCGACAATCTTTCTCTTGATGTCTAGCAAAACCCTGGAT
This sequence comes from Erythroxylum roigii, assembly GCA_027576455.1. Lineage (NCBI taxonomy): Eukaryota > Viridiplantae > Streptophyta > Magnoliopsida > Malpighiales > Erythroxylaceae > Erythroxylum > Erythroxylum roigii. Next base: position 7,224,354 of record JANZXV010000004.1, on the reverse strand, counting down.
TCCCGCCACTCAATCGACTCATGCACTCTCCATCTCAATACATGGAGACCATTCCATATCCAATCCCTAGACTCCGATCCTCCGAAACCCCATCGAACAGCAGCAACCTCTACCAGTACCACTCTTCTTCACTCCCACTCTCTGACCAAGCGCCCATGCCTCTCCAATCGCACAACCTCCTTCTCCATCGACTTCATCGACATGTCAAAGCTCTCCCTTCTCGACGACGATAAGCACCCCACCACCTACAAGAGACCCAGCTTCAGGCTCTTGGACCGCAAGCGCCGCCGCTGTCGAGGATCCCGCTCCGTTTCTGGCCGGAGCTCCGTCGGAGCCTCGGCTGCTCCCGGGACGTGTTCCGATTTCCCGGTGGCGATGGGGACGGACTCGAGTGGGGAGCTGTTTGGGAATGGGGATGCGAATTGGGCGTCGGATGTGAGTGAAGCCAAGAATTATAGGGAGAGGGAGGAGAGAGATTATATGATCGGGTGTGGGCAGTTTGGTAATTTTGATCCTCAAGGGAACGAATCTGGTTACGGAAGTGAACCTGGTTATAGAGGAGATGCGGAGTTTGGGTATGGAGATGAGGTTGATGAAGAGGAGGATGATTCGAGATTGTTGTTTTGGGGCAATCATTATGGAGGTTTAATTCTTTTCCCTTCCCTCTTACTTTTGTTTTGGGTTCTAAAAAGTTGGTGTTCTGCATATATAGCAGTCTATATTTTGGATCGGAAGCAGCATCATTTTTTATTTTTTTGTGTGAAGTAATACTCTTGAAAGAAAACAAGATCTGCCTTCCTGATCTCCGTTGATTAGAAATCAATTTGGTTTTTGATATAGAAAAGTGATCATTTCAAAAGGATTGAGACAGAAATATCTTTGCGAATAAACTAATGGTACTGTATACCCATTCTAATCTGCCATAGTCCATTCATTTAGAATGCATACTGATGGCGTTATCCCATTTCCAGGAGCAGATACAGATTCTAATGTGGATGGTGTCCGTGTTGGAGAGAACAGCTTCTCTGATAAAAAAGCCCATCATATTCACAGATGCCGCCGCAAGAAGCATGATTGCAGAATGGTTGAATAAGTTGTCACATCTCAACATTATATTTTTCTCATTCACTTTGACGGGATTCATGGCTCTCATTTTTCAACTTTTTAACCTTGAGATTGTACAACTACTGCTGTTAATGTCTTTTGCTCTTGCGTATTATGGTGGTTTTTTTGTTTGCACTCTTGTCTTGATGGACGGACCATAAACAATATACACTGTTCTTACTACTGTTTCCACTTCTCTGTTCTATTCTCTCAAGAAAATGGATACCTCGAATGATCGGAGCTTCCAAAAAAAAAAAAAAAGAAAGAAGGGAAAGAAGGGAGCAGGTCAGGGAAGTGACTTTCTTTACCAGAAACGACGTAGTTTAGCCAGTCCGCTTTTATTTATACAAGTGTTGCGCTGCATCGTGCGGCTTTGAGAGGCAGACAGATGATGAGAGGAGAAGCATTAGGCGCATACAGAGCGCTGATAAGAGCTACCCACAAATCCTTCTCCGGCGACGATTTGATGCTCAAGGCATCAGCCCGAGAGATTAGGAAGAAGTTCGAGGAGAACCGTCATGTGACCTCCGCCAGCGACATCCAAAGGCTGTTGGAAGAGGCACGTGAAGCCACCCATTTCATGTCCACCATGATCGTCCAAGCCAAACTCAATGAACGCGGAGGCTACGGTAATTTGACATTCGCGTATCAACCCCTTCTCTTTTCTGCTTGTTTTTATGCTCGCGTCTAGCTACCGACTATTCGCACCCCTCATGTTTGTTACTTCGTAATGGCACTTTGTAGGCGTGTCGATTCAGGTTGATAGTATCATTAATGTTCCTTAAGCCTGTTTAAATAGAAATTTCTGATAATTAGGCTCTAGAATTGTTACCTTTTAGTTGATAATACATGGGGATAACGATGGTCTCTAATCTTTCCTATAAGCATTTATGTGTGATTAGCCAAATTTCTGTAATGCAAACTTAATCGTGAATGCTGATACTGACTGGCGCAGAGGTTAAGCCCGGTAAAGAACATGCTGGAGCAACATTTGAGATACCATCTGAAGAGATTCTTCGAAAATCTCCCTAAATGAGAGGAACTCTGGAATTATGCAATGAAGAATTGATTCTCGTAACAGCTTGTGAGATGGATTATGAACATATTTCAAATTCTATTGCCAGTGCTTTGAACAAGATTTTCTTGGTTACTGTTAACTGTAGCAGTCTTGTTGACAACTATATAGCAGCCTAATTGTTTCTTTTCGCAAAACTACTAGTTTAGTTCTGTTTGATGTGTTAAAAACGTTCAGGACAGTACTTTGTTCTCTCAAATACTTTGATACCGGCAATATTGAATATTGAAAATTGATACATTTTCTCCCGTTTAAGCATGGAACAACGAAGACAGCATGGTTCTATCAATATAACATGCACCCGGGATGAAAAAAGTTGATGATTTTCAATATTATGAATCAATAGTAGTTCCAGCATGACTGGAACAAAATCTATTGTGTTAGAAGGATGGTTACAACATGACTGGAACTTTGAGAAAGGTTCTGTTTAGAAGATCCTACAGCTCCTTTTATCTGGCAATATTTAACTTCTGTCGGCATATTTCCTTTATTACTCTTTGTTAAAGTGTCATTATCAAGAAAATGTACGTGTAAGGTTTACAGAATAAATGACACAAGCAAGGGGACAAAATGGAAATATTTGATTATAAAATTTTGCTGCAGTACAATGAAGCAATGACAGTGAATGAGCAGAAAAGGAAAGGTTTAAGAGAGAAAGAATTCTGGTACAAAAGTACTCAGAAGGAAGGAGATAATGGCGTGAGCCAAGATCTATTCATTTCATGCCCATCACAATACTACCCCACCCTTATTTATAAAACAGTGCTTAACAAAATTGTAACCATTTTTGGCATCTAGCCCACACACATATTCTTTCAGCTTCACAGGGGCCCTCTTTTCAGGTAATGGCCTGCTCATGTGAGTTGTTGCAATTGCTGGCTCATTCTCAATGGCCACGTCAGATGATCCTTGGATCGTAACATTGCCTCCATCTGCAAAACGAACCTTGTCCTCAAGGTTCCATGATGAGTATACAGCTCGAAATTCGTCTGTTGGAACCCAAGTTGCTTCAGCAGTGCTAAAACCTTTCCATTGCACCAAGACCTGTGGCTCTAAAACTCCAGCCTTCATAATTTCTCGAGTTGCCAGAATGTGAGATGGGTTCCTATCGGTAGCTATGTTTGAGTCCAGAAGTGGTAAAGGGATGCTCTGGCTCTCTGGATTTCCTTCACATTTCTTCAGGACAGAGATGTGAAATACAGGATGGATTCGTGACGATTCAGGCAAGTCCAATTTGTAAGCGACGGAACCGATACGCTTCAAAACTTGGAAAGGAACAAAGTATCTCTGGTTGAGTTTCCGGTTTCGATGGAGACGTAACGAGAGTTGTCGGTACAGTTGAAGCTTCACAAACAACCAGTCCCCAACTTCGAAAGAAATGTCTCGCCTTTTCTTATTGGCCTGATTCTTCATTCTGGTTTGTGCCCGCAGGAGGTTGGCCTTAAGTTGTTGAAGAATCATAGCTTGTTGGGACAGATCATGATCAAGGGTGGATAGCTTGGCAGTACCAAGTATTTATCGGATCAATGTCGGTGGATCGCGGCTATATAAAGCTCGGAAAGGTGTCATTCCGGCGGAGCTATGGTATGCAGTGTTGTACCAATACTCAGCCCAAGGGAGCAGCTTAACCTATGTGGTCGGAGACTCGGACACAAAGCACCTTAGATACATTTCTAACACCTTGTTAACCGCCTCCGTTTGCCCATCCGTCTCCGGATGGTAGGCTGAACTCAAGGCTCGAGTAGTCCCTTGCAATTTAGTTAACTCATCCCAGAAAATGCTCAAGAATAAAGGATCACGATCACTGATTATTTTCGTAAGAATGCCATGAAGTTTAACTATCCCATTCCAGAATACCTCAGCCAATTTTGCACTATTAAAGCTGCCAGGTAATTCAAGGAAATGTGCAAATTTCGATAAACGGTCAACCACAACAAAGACAACTGTTTTACCGTAAGAAGGAGGAAGCCCGGTGATGAAGTCCATGTTGATTTCTTCGAACACTTAGGCTGGTAAAGGCAATGGTTGCAGCAATCCCGCAGGTGACAACTGTGAGGATTTCATGGTTTGGCAGACCATGCATTCCCTTACAAACTGTTGCACATCATTTCGAATAGTAGACCAGACAGAAGAAGTTGTCAATGATGCATGATTAGGGTGGAATTGAATTTGCAACCCAAAGAACTCAGCTACGGCCCCAACTTCTTGGCTCCTTCTCAAAGAAGTTAAGTGAATAGGTTGTGGACTTTCACCCTTAATACCTGCCCATGAAATAGTTTTAGTACCTTAAGCAAATTGGAAGGTGGAATCGGCATAGTTTGTAAGAACCGATCCAAGTGTGGCGAGCCAAGCAACGCCAAGTACAACATCGGAGCCATGTAACGGGAGAATGTAGAAATCGGTTGTAATGGATGTTCCCTGTATCTATAGATTAACATTACGAGCCTTACCCTCACTATGAATATTTTCCCCACTTCCCACGAGCACCGTAAATGAAATAGATGGATCAACTTCTAATCCCAAGTGACGAGCAACCCTGGTCTGTATGAAATTGTGGGAGCTACCGCCATCGAGTAAGATTTGTACTGGTTGACCCTGTAACGTACCCATGAAGCACAAAGTGGCGGGCGATACACAGCCTGACATTGCATTATAAGAGATCATGGTCTGAACCAATGTTTTAAGAACCGGATCGGTGACTGAACCGGAGAAGCAACTGATTTAAGGGTCAATGGTTCAACCGGAATTG
>JANZXV010000004.1:7196282-7214329 GCA_027576455.1 Erythroxylum roigii | reverse complement strand
TAAAGAAATAGGTTGTTGTGTTGTGAATGAAGAAGTTGTAGAGAGAGAAAGGGGTTATGTGTTGGGAATGTTTGGAGAAAGAAGAAGATGGAGAGACCCATTTGGTTTTAGGGTTTCTAAGTTATGTTTTGGGTTTTCTAACCTATATGAATTATGGGTAGGTTAAATTTGAGCTTGATCAGGGTTAATTTCTTTTTGTAGTGATTATGAAAATTTGGAGATTTCCATTTGAATTGGAAATTGAATGAGAATTTTGGTTGTGTTAGGAAATCAAGGACAGCCTACCTAAGAGCAAGAGGAAGGGACCCATTGAATTTGGATTTTCAAAAGTATAAGGTGGGTAATTTATTTATAGTTATTATGTAATGGGCAAAATGCCTTGTGTGTGCATATATGTGTATGTATATGCCTGAATTGATAAATTGTGAATTGCTATGATGTATTTTATGTTATGTTATGCATTGAAAGATTTATGACATTGTGATAAAGATTGAATTATGAGCATGATTATGCTATGCCTTTTATCATGGCATTTTAATTGAATGAAAAGAAGAAAAAGCATGAGAATATGAGATTGTGAATGATTGAATTAAGTATGAGAATGTGAGATTGTGAATGATCGAATTAAGCATGCGATTTGTTTGCGTTTGGGCGAGAGAGGAACCGTTTCGTAGTCACGTGCACGTCGACGTTAAGCCTTCTCTCGGTTGCCCACTTGTGGCCCACGAGATCTGAAAAATAGACTCGTTTTGTTTACGGAGTAAACTTCGATTTCTCTGTTTTGCTCACAGAACCCTCGAGCCAAATTATGTGTGCATTTTCCTTTTGATGTCTTAAGTTATGATGACATTTTGATTATTATGCCTAGATGTGACTTTAATCTAATATGTTCCATGGAATGATGTGTTGAATTTATGAGATGTGTATTGGAATTGTGAATATTGAGATTTCATTGTTGGTCTATATGGATATTTGTATATGTTGGATTGTGTGGCTCATTGTCAATGGCTATGAATAAGTTAGCCATAGAGCTGTGTAGCTCAACCCATAATTTTCCTCCTCAGGTGTAGACCGAGAAGAATAACGACCCTTGTAAGGCATTCAGATACTCCAAGAGAGCTAGGTGTCTTTTGTATTTTGTATTAAGTTAGTAACTTTTGGCTAGCTTTATAGGCGTATCAAACACGAGCATCTTTTGTATTTTGTATTAAATTGATGTATGTGTTGATATGTAAGTAAAGCTTGTTCAAACATTGCTTTTGTTTTCAAATGAGAACGAGAATTGAGAAGTTCATATTGCACGATTATGTTTCTTTTGAGTTTGAATATGATATATATGCTTATCCTTGGTTGAGATATCAAATTGTTGCTAGTGTTGGAAGAACATGTTGAAATTGGGAAGAATATGTGTGATGAATCCTTTGGAGTTGAGATTCAATGATGTTTGTAGTTGTTTTAATGGATTTGAAGTGGTTTTGTGGTATTGGAGAAGAGTACGAGGAAAGGGGATGTTAGGATGGGTTTAGAAACCTTTGGAGGGGTCTTGGAGGGTGAAAAATTCATATCACCCGAAGGTTACATAGCCTGCCCATGGGATTTCACACGGGTAGTGTTTTTCTTGGCGCAGGGACACAATTTCACCCGAAGGTTACACGACCTGACCGTGTGATTTCACACGGTCCGTGTATTTTGACCCTCGTAACTACAGAATTTCAATTTTTGGTCTTCATGCGTTTGCGCCAAAGTATGTTCAATGGGAATCAGGATATGAACATGTTGGATTCGTTGGGCCATAACTCCTTCTTCTGACCTCCGGTTGAGGTGATTCTTGAGGCGTTAGATTCCTAACATGTTTTTATACATCTCTATAAAAATTTATGTCCTTTTGAGTTAAATTAAAGAAGTTTGATGGAATGGAAGTGAGTGGTCGGAGAGCTTAATCGGGCTATGAACATATTTTGGATTTTTAAGCATATCTTGAGCTATAGAACTCCGATTGAGGTGGTTCTTAGTTCTACATAAACTAGAGACTAAGAGCTACCATTTTGAAGAAGTCAATTGTAATTGTTGTGATTTTCGTTATATGGGCTCACCTTTGTGGCTTGATATGTTATAAGATTGAGGACGTTCATTGAGGGTTAAAGAGATTGGAAACCCGCTTACGTACACGTTTTGATTCCGAATCAATTGTTGGGCTTCAGATATGGGGCCCAATAGTGTGTGTGTGTGTATACATATACATACATACATACATACATACATATATATATATATATCCTTTTTTTTTTGATAATATGTCCAGTATTGAAGAACTAAATTCACACACACACACATATATTGAATGATGCAATGTATGGATAAATCTGTGGTGTTTGGGGTGATGATTGATGTTTGCTCACAATAGAAGTTGAAGGCTATATTGATTTTACATTATTTGAGACAAAATCTTTTATGAATTGGGGTTGGTGTTTAGTTGCATTACTTTTTTTAGTAGAATTTATTGCTAAGTTGCGTATTTGACTTGGAATCTCAAAGTTAATGGGTTTTTATATAACTAATTTTTTGTGGTAGAGACTTAGGTGGAATAGTATCATCAAGGTTTTGGTCAGGATGAGGAATTTCAATAGGATTTAGTTAAAGTATATAGGTTATAATGGTAATTATATCTGAAAAAAGTCACAGGTAAAAAGGAGTAAATTGGTCACTTTTTGTAATTGTTTGATAAGAAAAATTATGTTCATAGAATATAACATCTCTAGAAGCAAAAATCTTTTTAGATTCCACATCATACAATTTATATGTCTTTTATCCAACAGAGTAGCCAACAAATATGGCTTTAAAAGCTTTAGGTTCAAATTTGTCCTTGTAAGGAATAATAGTTGAACAAAGACAACTAAAGGTTCTAAGAGAAGAATAATTTGGTCCTTTATGGAAGAGGATATTGTGAGGTTTTCTTTAAGAGAGAGAAGAGAAAGGTAGCTTATTAATGAGGTATGTAGTTATAAGAATGACTTCAACGCAGAATTTAATAGATAAATTTTATCATAACTCTAGTAACTTGCAATGTCTATGCTTCTCTTCATAACCTATATGTTGGGGAGCATATACACAAATTCTCCAATGAATAATACCAAGATTTGACAACAAGTTCTGACGAGAAGTATTAGTGACTTAAGTTCTATTCTATATTTTAATGACCTTAACAGACATATGGAATTTAGTTTTTATCAAGTTAAAGAAGTTGTTCATGGTTTTAAGTAGTTTGTTGTTTATATTGGAGAAGAAAATTTCATATACTTTTGCTAAAGTGATCTGCTATAGTCAAAAAATAATGACCTCCATTGATTAAAGCATACGCATAAGGTCCTCCTAGATCAACATGAATAAGCTAAAAAATAGAATTGCTTTGAAAAAGTAACCTACTGTACTTGGACAAATGACATATATTATATGGAGAATCAATTTCAGTAATGTAATCCTTTATTATACTCAAATGTTTCATTATATTTATAAAGGGGCATCCTAGTTGTTGGTGTTAAGGATTGGTGGTATTTACAAAGTTGGCATAGAGGTTTGTATATAATTTGAAGGTATATTATTTAATAGTTTTTGGGTGATAAGAACTTGAATCAATAATATATAAACTTCCTACCACTTTTCCTACTACAAGCACTTGTTCAATTATTAGGTCTTGTATTATGAAAAATATGATAGAAATCAAAATTTACGAGTAGCAATGGTGAGCTTATTAACAAATAGGATATTAAACTTGAAAAAAAAGTATATGTAGGGAATTAGTCAAGGCTAATTGATTACTCAATTGAACATCATCTATGTGATGAATAAGCTTTGTAGATTGATAGTGGTAGATTGAATAATGTTTTAAGAGGTAGTATAGTATGTGTTTAGTTGGTAAATTGAATGATCAGTGCATATTTAGGCTAGGATTGTGTTATTTAGTTAGATATTTGTGTTTCGAGTGTTTTAGGGGTTAGAGCATGATATTGAACTTAAATTTTGTATGTTTGAGGTACCTTGATGTGTTTGTTAGTGTTTGAGATCAGATATCGAAGAACGAAGAAGATTTGGAAGAAGCTCGGTGGAAGATCCATGCCCATGATCGTGATAGAAGCAAAATTGACAAGCCACGATCGTGGCCTGTGTGATAGCAGATGCAGGTTAGCTTCGAAAACTCTATTTCAGACTTTTTGGGCTCGGATAAAACCTAGATTCTGCCCTAAATAGAAAAACTACAGAAAGGGCAAAGAACCATAATTTTTCGTGTCTCCAGTTGCCACTTGTGAGAGAACACAAGGAAGAGAGAACAAGGAGAGAAGGGGATATGAGCATCTACAGTTGTTGTCCAACCACTCAAACTTAACCATTTTAAGTTCTTTCCTACTTTCTCTTCTTTATTTACTTCATTTTGATGTATGAATTGGGTTTGAGAATGTTGAACATGTTATTAATGATGTTCTATACTCCTTTAGGGTTTTGTTCTTGAATCAATGTTAATGTGATTTCTTTTGGTGTTAATACATTAGGTATTGTGATTATTTGTTATATTTGCATGCTTTAGTAACAAATCGAGAGAGTGAACCAATATGAAAACGATTAGATTAGGTAATGAGAGTTAAACAATCTAATAGATTACGCAAATAATCAAATCAGTAATTTATACAAAGAGAGATCTCGTGTGAGGACCTGATAGTCTATTAGACGGCTTAAGATCTAATTAGATGTGTGGCCTTTTTGTTAATTAAGATATTTCAAATTCTATAATTCAATTAGAGTGGATGATTTAGGGTTTAATGATTATAACCTAGAGAGAGTAATCCACCCTTCGAAAGTCTAGGACTGATACTGAGTTAACTCAAAAATAATCATGTTAGCATTTGATAATAGGATAAATCCCCCTTCTTATAATTCTTTGTTCTTGTCTTGTTGCGATATTTCAATTGTTAAGTGGTTGTGCTCCATTTGATTTACTTTTGATAATTTCGAAAAAAAAATTTCATTTAACCCTTACTTGATAGTTTAATTTTCTGTTTATCTTTATTTTCATTTAAATCACGTTTTTACAACCTTAGACAAAGTTAGGATTCAATTAGTTCACTAATTCCTCGTGGGATTGACATTTTAACTATTACGCTTATGACCCGTGTAATTGCAGTATTTTGAAGGCTATAAATAGTAAAGCTTACCACTCCAACGAGTTTTTAGCGTTGTTGTCGGAGAATTAGCTATGATTAGTTGAATTCTTTTAGTTTAAGGAATTTTTGCCTCTCTTGTGTCTGTGCAATTGCATGAACACAAGAATCACTCAGAGTTTAAGTAGGATCATCAAAACTCTAACACTTGACAGCACCCAATTGGAAGGAGCAATTCGAAGAATACGATGCCAAAAAGAAGAAATTAAAGAAACAATGGTGGAAGAATACAATCAAAGAGACCAGCAGTGAAATTTGATGGATTTCCCGAGACCGAGATTTAATGCTACAAACTAATGCATCACTCGACCACTGGTGTAAGCAACCTCATTCGAGATTTAACCAGCTTTGTTGAACATGCTGCAAACCAATGTACAATTTTATGGGTTAACTAATAAGGATTCTAACACTCATTTAATGAATTTTTTGCAAATATTTGATACTTTGCAATGTTAAAGGATGTTGGAAGATGTTGTTAAGATGAGGCTCTTTCCCTTCACATTATGGGATCGCGCTAAGGTATGGTATCATTCTTTAAAACCTAAAAAGGTCACAACTTAAGAGCAGTTGGTGCGTGCATTTTTAGATAGGTACTTCCCCTTCACAAAGATGATAAGGTTAAAAAAGGAAATTGTGAATTTCCAAGAAAACAGCGGGGAGTCACTATACGAAGCGTGGGAGCGTGATAAGGATTTGCAAAGGAGATGTCCTCACTATAATCTTCCAAAGGAATATCTTTTGCAAACATTCTAATTTGGAGTCAATCCACCCACGAGAGGCACCACAGATGCAGCTTATGGAGGTTCTCTTATGCGGAAGACAGTTGAGGAAGCGAAGGAATTGTTGGAAGAGATGGCAAGTAACAACTGTTTTTGGTCGTTAGACAAAAGTAGACAGCAATTAACTTTCCTAAATCATAACGAAGTCTTTGCTGTCGATTCAATAGCAACAATGTAAGCTGAGATTGACAATTTGACAACATAACAGCATATAAGCCTCTTCATCAGTTCTCATGAAAGCAATTCAACATAGATGTGAATTATGCGAGAAAAATAACCATTTTACCGCTGATTGTTTTTTAATGAAAAATGACAAGATGAAGCAATTCAACTACTCGGACACACAATTTGGTCAAGAATGAGGAAACAACATTTATTCTAACAATTAATATCCTGAATGGAAAAACCACCCAAATTTTTTTTGATCAAACAATGTAGTAGGTCAATTCCGACCTCAAGAGCCACCTGAATTCCAACAAGAAAACCCATTTCTTTGGACTCTAAGTTGGACAAAATCTTGAACAAGCTCATGAACATGAATGAAGCTCATAAGAGACTTGAAGATAAATTCGAGCAAGTAACTAGAAACCATGATTCTTCAATTCAAAAATTAGAGGTTTAAATGAGTCAATTGGCAAATGCATTATCTACAAGAAGTGTGGTGAATCTCTTAAAGCAATAATGAAGCAAACCCAAGGGAGCAACTTAAAGCAATCACATTTAGAAGTGGGAAGGAATTTAAGCAATCAGCAGAGACATAAGCTGTTCCACACCCAGTAAAAAAGAAGAAAGACGTAGACATGAGTGGGTATCCTCCTTATGTTGCCCCTCCGTCGTATCTACCCAAGATCTCGTACCCTCAATGATTACAAAAGAACAAGCTGGATTCACAATTTGCAAAGTTCGTGGAGAAATTAAAGACTTTGGAAATTAATCCATTTGTTGTTGAGGCATTTGAACATATGCCCAAATATGCCAAATTCCTGAAGACATGTTAACAAAGAAGCAGTCTTAGGAAGAGAATCAAACGGTAGTACTAAACGAAAGCTATAACCCTATTATCACCAGTCACGTGGCTTCTAAGTTGAAGGATTCTGGAAGCTTCACAAAATCCTGTGTGGTTAGTGAGTTAGAATTTGCTAAATGTTTATGCAACTTAGGTGCAAGTAAAAACCTTATGCCTTTGTTGACCTTTAGAAAATTGGGGCTCTACAATGTGAAACCAACTTTGATGCTTATTCAGTTGGCAGATTGATCCATAAAGAAACCATTTGGCATAGTGGAAGATGTTATGGTAAAGGCAGACAAGTTCATTATTCTTGTAGATTTCTTCGTATAAGATTTCAAAGAGGATAGGAACTATCCATTAATTCTTGGAAGACCATTCATGAGCACTGGAAAAGCATTGATAGATGTTTATGAAAAAGTGTTCCTTCATATTAGTGATGAGCATAAGGAGTTCATTATAAACAAAGACTTGAACAATTGGAAAGAAAGTAGCTCTTGTATGAAAGTAGATATAATGGATGAGTATATCAGAGTGCAAAAGAAGGGCTACTTTGCAGAAGTAAGCTATGAGGAACAGGTGACAATGGATATAGGGTTTGAGGAATATTTAGAAGTTCCTCTTTAGAAGTTGAAGCAAAAGAGTGGACAATGATGATTGCAGAAGAAGATGAGTAATTCACCGTCTTACAACACAAACTGTTTAATTTGACTAAAGATTCATGGGATTTCATTATTCCCTATTTTATTGACAATTTGTTAGTAAAAAGGATATTACTGAACTTAATTAATTTTCTCAATTTTATCAATGTTATCCTTTTGATTATCTTCCAATATGTAGCTTATTTACAAGCTACGAAGCTAAAATTGAACAATACGGGTGGAAGCAAGTCACTCATAATTGATCCCGGTTGAGTTCCAAAGGATACAAGGTAAAGCTAATGACCATAACTTAGCACGTTTGGTAGTTAGATTGAAATTGTTACGTAGTTAGATTTGTTTTACATTTTTAAAATATGTTTTTAATGATTTGGAATGGTTTGGATTGCTAACTCTCTTATTCCTTTTAAAGCAATTATAAGATAGGGCAATAATCTTGGGCGTCAAGTCCATTTGGTCTCCATCAACATCACCATCACCACCTCAATCACCATGCTAGGTTCTTATGCCTAACTCTTATCTTTTTGTTTTTGTCTTTATTTTGTTCTTATGTTTTTGTATTTTTTATTTTGATTCCCACCTTGTATGTTATTTGTCCTTCTCGTATTAAGGACAATGTGTTGTCTAAGTGTCGGGAGGGTTGCATTATGTGCATTATATTTTTTATTTTGAGTATGAATTTTGCATATTATATGTTAGTTTTGTTTAGGTTTGCATAGTGTGATTTGTGTCAATGTGTCAATGGTTAAGACTTAACAGAATCGATTTAGCTTTGAAAATAGTCTTTTAGGTTATGAAGATTTATTAGCTTGTGAAATTAGTGTTCTAGGTTGTTTCGGCTAAATATGCATGTTAATTAGGATATGATATTGGTTCATTCACTCTAGGAATTTACCACATTTATTTATAATTTTAGGCCAATCAAATAAGTAGCATCGTAGTATATTTTCATGAGAATGATTATTTTAAGAAATTAGGTAGGCTAGAAAATATACTAAAAAACAAAAAAAAAACAAAAAAAGTTGTGTAATTCTTAAACAAATAACTATTCTGCTAGCCCTTTTTGAAACAAATCAGGTTATAAATAGAGCTACTAGCCAGTTGAGTATGTGGTGTAGCTGAGTAACTGGGAGACATTCATCACAAATTTTTGCGTCCGTGTCAAAAGACTATAATGACATTCTAACAAAGCCACTTAAAAAAACATGACCTAGTTGAGTAACAGGGGACATTCGTCATAAATATTTGCCTTCACGTCAAAAGTCTAGGTTCATGCTAATAAAATTTAAAAAATAGTTTGTTGTTTAATAAATCCTACTAATCTTGTGAATAGCATGATTTCTGATAAAAAAAGCCATTTAAAGATAGTTACAATTTTGATTGACCGAATAATTATCAATGTGTGTGTGTAAGTGATAGGAGTGAATAAGTTTGACATTAAGGTCTTGATTAGTATGTATATTTAGTTTGAAGTACTTGGACATATATTTCACAAGTTAATAAGTGAGAACAACGTGAATGATCATGTTTGTAGTTAAATTTGTTATGTGAAGTTTAATGTCATTGACTCATTATTGCATATATGTGTGTTTTGTTGTTAATTGTGCTTGTTGTGTTGTGTTTTGCTTGTTTTGTCTTTGATTAAGGACAAGCCAAAGTTTAATTGTGGGGATGTTGATAGTGGTAGATTTCATAACGTTTTAGTGGGTAGTTTAGTATGTGTTTAGTTGTTAAATTGAATGATTAGTGCATGTTTAGGTTAGGATTGTGTTATTTAGTTAGAGATATTTTTTTGAGTGTCTTATGGGTTAGAACATGCTATTGAGCTTAAATTTTGTGTATTTGAGGTATCTTGATGTGTTTGTTAGTGTTTGAGATCAAATATTGAAGAACGAAGAAGATTTGGAGGAAGCCTGGTGGAAGATCCAAGCAAAATTGACAGGCCACAATCTTGGCCTGGGGTGCCATGATTGTGGCCTGCACGACAGCAAACACGGATCAGCTTCGAAAACTTAACTTTGCGGTTATTTTGGATTTTTTGGGCCTGGTAAAACCTAGATTTTACCTTAAATAGAAAAGATTACAAAGAAGGCAAAGAACCCTAATTTTTTGTGCCTCCGTTTGTCACTTGAGAGAGAACACAAGGGAGAGAGAAGAAGGGGAGAGGAGCATCTGCAGTTGTTGTCCAACCACTCCAATTCAGCCATTTCAAGTTCCTTCCTACTTTCTCTTATTTATTTACTTCATTTTGATGTATAACTTGGGTTTGAGAATGTTGAACATGTTGTTAATGATGTTCTAAACTCCTTTAAGGATTTGTTCTTGAATCAATGTTAATGTGATTTCTTTTGATGTTAGTACAATGGGTATTGTGATTATTTGTTGTATTTGCATTCTTTGGTAACAAATCGAGAGAGTAAACTGATAGCAAAATGATTAGATTGGGTAATGAGAGCTAAACAATAGCAATATAATAGATCACGTAAATAATCAAATCTGTAATTTATACGAAAAGAGATCTCGTATGCGGACCCGATAGTCTATTAGAGGGCTTAAGATCTAATTGGATATGTGGGCTTTTTGTTAATTGAGAGATTGCAAATTTCATAATTCAGTTAGGGTTTATGATTTAGGGTTTAACGATTATAACTTGAGAAAGAGTAATTCACCTTTCGAAAGTCCAAGACCGATACTAAGTTAACTCAAAAGTAATCATGTTAGCATTTGATGATAGGATAAATCCCCTTTCTCATAATTCTTTGATCTTGTCTTGTTGTGATATCTCAATTGTTAAGTGGTTGTGCTCCATTTTGATTTACTTTTGTTAATTTCGGAATTTTATTTTCATTCAACCCCTACTTGATTTTTTAATTTTCTGTTTATCTTTGTTTTCATTTAAACCCCGTTTTTACAACCTTAGACAAAGTTAGGATTCAATTAGTTCACTAATTCCTCGTGGGATCGACATCTCAACTACTAAGCTTACGACCCGTGCACTTGCGATATTTTGAGGGCTATAAATAGTAAAGTTTGCCACTTCAATATAGATCCATCAGGTAAGTGGAAAAGTGTAAAAAGAATGGTTTTTCATCAATTTCAGGTTTGTACATATGTAGTTAGAGGCTCATGTATCAACTATATAAGAACTAAATTTAATTAATTCAAGAGAACTAAGAATATGGTTAAGAGCAATACCTTCAAAATCTTTAAGGTGTGGAAAATTAATTGCATGCCTTTTAGCTTCTGCATTCCCTTTGTTCTTGAAGAATTTGTCAATCTGTATCATAATTGACATGTTAGACTTCCAATCCCATTATGATTTAACTCCATTCACTTCATCTACATCTTTAGCCATATTCATAATTGACTCTTTTTCCTTCTTTGCCTTTCTCCTTCAACTCCTTTCACCATTATGGATAACCATGAAATTTGAGTTGGGTGTACCCTTGTGTGATTGTTAATATTGCAATAATCACAAAGCAATTTTGATTTGTCAATAGATTCTCTCTTCTTTATCGTACCTCTACTTGCTCTTGTTCCCTCCTTTTTACCTCCTTGTGCTTTAATCATCATTGCACTCTTCATATTTGTGAAACTTTCATTTATTTTTTTTATTTCTCAACCCACAACACCATTAAATATACCTTGTTTAGACTAAGCAATGGGCCCATAACTAGAATTTGATTGTAGCTTGCTATTGGACTTAAGATATGCTATACGCTTCCCTACTCCACAGTCACATTGAGGGAGTGGTGTCAAGCAAGTCAATTTATCCCATTGTTTCTTCATCTTCTTAAAGTACTTAACCAAAAACATATTACTTTAAAATATTAAACTTATCTCACTTTGAATCTGACATAAAAATGGTCCATTACATTCCCTATACCTCTCTTCCAATTCCTTCCATAAATCTTTAATCGGAGTTGTATATAGAATGGCTTTAACAATATCTTTTGAAATTGAATTCAGAATCCAAGAGGTTACCATGCAATCTACTTTGCACAAATGCTCAAACTCTGGCGAGTCATCTTACAACTTCTCACACCTTCCTTATATGAATGGTGCTTCAACTTTGCTCCCAATGTTATCTTTATGGCTCTATTCCATAATAAATAGTTGCTTACATTCAACTAAATAATGATCAGGATCATTCCATGATGATTAGATCTTCATAGTTGCAATGAATTCCCATCATCATTTGCTCCCCTTTTTTTTCTCAATTATGTTATGCAGTCCTCTTAAATCTTTCACAATTGGCAAGTAAGATCAATCTCCGCTTGACTTTTATAAAGATAATTAAAAGAATCAACAAAAACAAGAAGAATTCTTCGTAGGATCTCTTCACTCTGATACTATGAAGAAAGTCTTTAAAAGTGCATTAATTCCAATTGACTTTTATACATTAACTAGTTGTTTATAGATCCAACTCTAAAACAAGTTACATATCAGTTATATATATATCAGAAAACTACTAAGTTTAATAATTTGTAATTAACAATAACCGACATTAAAGCACATGATATAACTCAGCTCCAGCTCCCAACACTTTATTCTTCTAACTTCTTCAAGTTGCATCTAGTAGTTGCTGCTTTATTTATTCTTTAAATTTAGTCAAATCTCCGGCCCAATATATAGCCATCAATACTTTAAAATTGGGCTTGAACCTTAAAATTATAAACTATAACCTTAAGCACGCCCAGTAAATTTCCTTACCTCTGATAATAAGCAAAAGGCAAAAAAAAAGCAAACTAAGAGAGTCATTATCAATGTGTGTTTAAATCTTAAGAATTTTGTGGAGTTTCTATTTAAAGATGTTGATTGAGTTGAAAGTGATGGAAAAGTGAAATTTGTATCCTGTCATTGTAGCAATAAAAAATATTTTTTATAGACTTAAAAATAACAATAGGGCAGAATCAAAGAGCTAATAATGTGTGAGAAATTATCTCTATTATCATGTATCAAAATAAAAATTATTTACTCAAAATAAATATATTTTATGTAAAAAGATTAAAATCTGATTCTTAGAAATTCTTTTATAAAATTCGCTTTTACTATTTTACACCTGGATTAATATCATGAGCTCAAACATGTAATTTGAAAACAAAAACGATCAAACCAAATAAAAAAGTAGGAAAATTCAGGTAGGCTTGCATTAAATTTAATCGTTGAAAACAGATGAAAGCAGGCATGGAGTCTAAGGTAGTATAGCAAAATTGGTAGAATCAGGTGATTTATTCCAATCCATATATTTATTAGATTCATGTGGACATGTGAATTCAGTAGCCTTTTTGCCAGAAACAGAGAACCATGTGAACTCCATCTTTTCAAAGCAACTATGCTATGCTAACCCTGACTGTTAAGTTTGGTCACCTGACACAGAAAACCATTAAAGCTTCTCATGTACAGCCCACTCTCCAGTGAACATGATATGAGCTTTCCTGACTTGTGCTGCATTCCTGAATCCTGTACTGTTCAACAGTGGTTATTAATAATTCATTTCGTGTCTAGTGAGAATCTGGATGATAATGTGAAGCCAAGTTTAGTTCAATTAGCATGTCTCTTCCTAGTATGAATCCCTCTTGCTTTCACTTTAACGGGGAAAGTTTCGATGGTCTTATCTGATATCCTATGCGTAGCAAAATTTCCCATATATTCATTACACACCAATCTTATCTTCCAAAAATCGCAAATTCATGAGAAGCTCACCTGTTCACGTGTTTTTCCCCGTTCGATGACCTAAATATTCAGCTCGCAACTTCCCCTCTCAAGACCTTTTATTGCTTTTCACCAGCCACTTGCTTTTCTACCAAAAAGACCTCTTTTTAATTAAACCATTCCCTTTAAAGCATACCTCAAAATTCACAAAGAAAACCAGCTCACATCCTCTAACTTCCGCAATCTTTGATGTACAAAAACTATCCGCAAGTAATCCTTCTGAAACCAAACACAGTGATGCAAGCTGTCAGCATTTTCTCTGTTTTGCTCTTCCTTTCCTGCCTCCCAGATGCTACTTTCAGTGTCTCCGACTGCAGAGAAACTTATGTTCGAGAAGCTTGCAGCGTAACTAGGTATCAGGATCTCTGCGTCCACTCACTCTCGCCATTTTCGCAAACCGCTAAAAGAAACCCCAGCAAGTGGGCTCGGGCTGGGGTCTCGGTCACACTCGGCGTGGCCAAGAACACCAGTCAGTACCTGTACAAGTTGCAGACGCGCAAAGTAATAAAAGGCAGAGACAGGCTGGCTCTCTCAGATTGTGTCGAGCTGTTCCAAAACGCCATAGATGAACTTCACAAATCCCTCGGCGTGCTCAGAAACTTGGACCCTTCAAAGTTCGCTGATCAAATTGAGGATGTAAATACATGGTTAAGCGCTGTACTTACCGACCAAGACACTTGCTTGGATGGCATCCAGAGTCGAAGGGGCAGACAGCTGAAAATCCTACGAAATCGGGTTCTAACAACCACTTATTTCTCGAGCAATGCACTGGCTCTTGTGAACAAGCTCGCTTCCACTGGCTTGCAAAGCGTTTCCGGTCCATAACTGCGACAAGAAATTGTCCTTTTTATTTATGAATTTTAACTAAATGTTATTAATAATAACAATCCAATATAAGTATATGCAAGGCTCAACTTTTTATAGTAAACAAGTTGTTTTCGAATTATTATCAATAAAAATATAACTAAATATTACTAATTAAATCCTTTTATAAAATAAAAAAAAATGAAACCGAAACCGAAACCGAAACTTCTCAATGTCCGCCGTAATTTTGTTCCTTTTTATTTTTCTGATAAATGAAAACGGTTGTAATGCTCAAAGGCCCAACTAAGTGCCTTGTCACTGCCTAGAGAAGCAGATTTTGGGCTACAGGCCTACAGTTACTCAAATCTAACCCATCACTTTCTCAGACGAACCTCAAATTTCAAATGAAACTATTTAAGGCAAATGGATTCACTCAACATCCCCATCAGTTTGAAAACGGACCCTAAAAATGATGGATGCATGATTTTCACGATTTCTTCCGTTTAGGAGATGATTGCGGCGGTTTCCTTGCCTGTTTGGACTTGGACATTACATTACACCATCCCTCCGTCGTGTCAACAATTTTCATGCTGAAGGAGAGGCTCCCTCAATGAGTGGTTGTCGGTTTAGCCTGTCGCAATTCGCTATTGCTCTTGCTATTCAAAATTCTCAATTCCTGAATTGACGGGAATGGAATTCTTCAGATCAGGCAGCCTTCGGGTCTTCGTCAAAAAATTAATTCCAAAGCACCTTCTGGTGTGAATTTGGAAAGGTCGCGTTTTCTATTTCAGTCCAAGTGGCGAGACATGCAAGAGCACGACAGGGAACAGACCTTTCCCCAGTTTAATTTAAAATTCATGTGAATCTTCAGCTTTAGGATTTTTCCCAGCTCAGACGGTGACGTTTTACTGACGTCGTAAGTAACGCAGTCGTGCCTTACTAAAAACGTGGGAAAAGCCGTTAGTATAGGTCAGGGGGCGCGTGGAAGTAAAGGATTGGATGTTGCTTTCTGACATGTGCTCCTGCGACGTGGATAACAATACAAGCCCCGTTTCGGTGGGTCCCAGAAATGTCGGATCTTCCCCAGTCCCTCCTTCCTTGGAACAGACTACACATGGGCGGGCTTCCACTCTAAGTTTAACGGTGGTCGTTAAACGTAAATCACAGCTGGGGATAGGGTCCTTTCCGTACAAACGTTCTTCCACTGTCTCCCCCCCCTCTCTCTCATCTTATCTTTTCTTATTTTATAATGAGATTTTATTTTAATTTATATTATTGGTATGAAACTGAAGCAATTAAATTAACAATATGTCACTATTGTATAGTAGTAGGCCCTTCAACCCTCTTCCACTTAATTGAGTGAAATGGGACTACTTGAGTTATCTACCACCAATAATACGGAAACGTTTTAGTAATAACCGTTTTGTCTCTAATTTGATTTGATCTTTTGGGAATTTTCGGAAAAAACATAAAAATAATTTAGATTTTATCATCAATTAATCCAAGATGCGGGGCCTTTAAAGAAATTCTTTAAACGTTTCCCCAAAAATAAATAAAAGAATTTGAGTGGCTCTCGTAATTGGGGATAGATCTTCTGTCCCCCTTATTCTGTACCTACTCAGTACCTCCTTAATCCCAACCATCTAATGTAATAAATTGGATGATTGAAATCAAAAGAAAACAGAGGGCACCGAGTAAGGTGTACTCCTCGTAATTGGGCCATTCCTTTTCTTCTTTCTAATCATGTCAATAGCATGAATGGACCGAAGTGTATTCAAGCTACACCTAACATCAATTATTCCCTCACATCTTTAATATAAAATTCAAATCTAATAAAATGAAAATATGGGTAAGGTAAGGAATTGAAGTCGGGACGTTTAGTATAAGGTGAGAAAAATAACTTGATTGTCAAGTTTGGAGATGCGATCCATGGTTGTGCCCACCATTTAGATTCATGGTACGACATCATTTTCGTAGCACCGAACGAGGCTACAATAACAATAAAATAATAATCATGATACGATGAATGATTTCGACATCGTTTAGATTACTAATGTTCTGAAAATTTCCAGTTGGATGTTGGTAGTAATGTTTGCATGAGGGAAAGTTTTTCACAAACAATGGCGGTTTATGGGTTTGAATTGAAGGAGCGTGAAAATCACTCAAAGATATTACCCCAATTTGCCTTCTGAGTACCAATCGCAGAACTCCTTGCCCTTTCCAAGGCATGTGCTTATAAGTCTATGTTGGTGGAACTGGAACAAAAAATAGTGCCTAACCTCCACGAAAATTACACCTTGCCCTTTACTTCCCCACAAAGCCACATCCCCACGTGAACACGCATTTCTCTTCCTTCCTTAGGCTTTTGATTCGAATATTTATAAATAATATAATTAAAATCATATGATTTGTTGTACATTCATCGTGAGTTTAATAAGCTTAGAGAGTCCTAAACTTGGGTTGGAGTACCAACATTAAAGATCAAAAAGTTACTTATCAGTTGCACTGCACATGGCTCCGAGTAATTAAGCTCTGGCAAGCAATTAAACAATGTTAATACGTGAGCTGCTTTTAAGGAATACATTTAATTAAGAAGCATATCAATTTCATAGGTTAAGAGTTTAAATAAACGCGAATTATATTGTCGTTTCCTAGCTGTCTAGACATGAAAAGGAAGATGAACCATAAACAAAGGTCAAACCCACACCAATTGCTTGCCTGTTCGTGGTAGTTTGCCTCTGCTGTACCAAAAAAAAAAATGGAGCAATGCCAAATATCCTAGGTATAAAAAGAGCATGAGAATGATAAACTAATAATATGTTTAAAATGGTTTTCTGCAAACCTAAACAAATAGTACTTTGTTTGAAAAGGAATTGAGACTATCTACGATGAAAAGACAAAAATTATTTCTCAACCATTCTTATAGTTATAGGTCTGATTAATAGTTTAGTAGCTTTTGTAGACTTTTCACCCTTGATAATATACCTTATGAGATTAACAGATAAAACTATTTTTGTTGTAAATAAAGAGCAATCTTTTAAGGACCACCACCACTTACACACTTTAATTTAGTTTACTTATCCATACTTTTAAGGATATCAATGCAATCTTTGTAGCTGTTATTTTTTCCCGGACTACTTTCACAATACGCACAAATTCTTTTGAACTTGGATTTTTCATTTCCATCTCCGTCTCTATCTGGATCACAAATAGGGACGGATTCATAAATTTTTTTAAGTGGGGACAAAATATTTAAAGTACTCTTATATTATTGAATTTTTTGAGTGGAGACAAAATATTTAAAGTACTTTTATATTGCTAAATTAAATTAATGAGGGTAAAAAAAATTTTAATGGGATCAAAACTTAAAATAATAATATTTTATATAAATTTTTTTGGAAGCAGTGGGGGCAAGTGGCCCTACTTGCTTCCAATGTACGTCCGTCCCTGATCACAAACCAAGAGCATAACATAGTGCTCTCTCCTTCTATATAACTACGTCATTGTTTTTAAGAGGTCCTTGGTTGATAGATTTGGGAAGAAGTTAACGAGTAAGGAATAAAAAGTGAGTGGTTGGTTGTTGATTATCATTATAGGGGTAATAGTTTAATATCCCTCTTTTGGGGAATTCTTCATACCCTCCATTTAGTAGAGAAATGAAACTTATTCATTAGTAGTGACTTTTTTTATAAATATATTTTTAATACTAATTAATTTAATACAATTAATTACCTTCAAAAAAATTAAATACAATTAATTAATTAAAATCTAATTAATTAAATTATTATTATTAATTAATTAATTACATTATAATTAATTAAAATATAATTAATTAAGTACAATATAATTCATTAAAATATAATTCATTAATCAA
>JANZXV010000004.1:7167458-7180308 GCA_027576455.1 Erythroxylum roigii | reverse complement strand
CTGCGTGGATCACCTTTAGAGACAGTCTCTATTGGCTGTTAGGTTTGAGTCTTCATACCGACACCTGGATCCTGGCTCCGGGAAGGTCCCGGTAACAAAAATTTTTGTTTTCCGCACCTGGTACATGTGATGTACCTCCCGGGATTTTCCTATAAGGGACGCCTTCAAGATTCGTTTCATATAAAGGACTTAGACTCATTACAATATTTTCTGGGTCTTGAAGTGCACTCTAGCTCGACTGGTATTTTTTTTACATCAACATAAATGCATTTGCAAATTAATTCACTTGGCTGGTCTACAAGAGGGTCGTTCTGTTGATACTCCTTTAGAAGTAAACGTGAAATATTGTCATGATGAGGGTAATTTTCTCTCTGATCCATCTCTATACAGACAACTAGTTGGGAGTCTTAACTACTTAACAATTACTCAACCTGATATCTCATTTGTTGTTCAACAAGTTAGCCAATTTATGCAGGCTCCTAGGCATGTTCACTTGGCTGTTGTTCGTCATATTATTCGTTATTTGCAAGGTACTTCTACTCAAGGTCTTTTCTTTCCTGTGGATTCTCCAATTCATCTCACTACATATAGTGATGCTGATTGGGTTGGATGTTCTGATACTCGACGCTCCATTACTAGTTGGTGCATGCTTCTTGGTAACTCTTTAATTTCTTGAAAAATCAAAAAGTAAGATAGAGTGTCTAAGTCCTCCACTGAGTCTGAGTATCGCGCTATGTCCTCTATGTGTTCTGAGATTGTTAGGCTTCGAGGACTGTTGGCTGAACTTGGTTTTCCACAAATTGCTCTTACTTCTCTTCATGTAGATAATACTAGTGCTATTCAAATTACTGCTAATCCAGTGTTTCATGAGTGCACTAAACATAATGAGGTGGACTGTCATTCTATCCGTGAAGCATATGATGCTTGTCTCATTTCTCTTCCGCATATTTCTACAGACCTACAAACAGCGGATGTGTTCACTAAAGCTCTTTCTCGAAATCGCCATCAGTTTCTTGTTGACAAATTGATGTTGGTTGATCATCCATCATCAATTTGAGGGGGGATATCAGTGGAAGATATTGCTATTAGTGGAAGATATTGCTTTTAATAATTAACACATTAGCTGTATATATTCTTAACATAAATAGATATTCTGTAATTAGTAAATAGATATATTCTATAATTAGTATATTAGCATGTATAGTTTGTTGCCTAAAATAGATTGTTCATGGACACTTATTTAATGGAAATTCTCCTCTACGAGAAGGCATTCAGCCTTTTACAAAAATTGAAATGTGGTACTAATGAATGAGCTCACGAAGAATATCCAAGGATTTGTGTCTTAGTGTATGTTGTTTGCTGATGACATTGTTTAAGTAGATGGGACAAAAGAGTTGTCAATGTCAAGTTAAAACTTTGAAGGAATACGTTAGAGCCGAAGGGCTTTAAATTGAGCAGCACTAAGATTGAGTACTTAGAATGTAACATTTCAGCCTAAAGGATATCTTTCGATGTGGAGTTAAAGATTGGTTCAGAAGTTATACCACAAAAAAGTGTTTAAAGTATGTAGGATCTATCATTCAAAGCAGTCGAGAGATTAATGAAGACATAGTTCACTGTATCAAATCAGGGTAGCTTAAATGGAGAAATACTTAAGGAGTTTTATGTGACAAGAAGGCACCACCCAATCTCAAAGGTCAATTTTATTATTTAGCGATTAAGTCGGCCGTGCTTTATAGGGCAGAGTATTGGGCTGTCAAGCAGGTGTATAGTCATAAATTAATGGTGATGAAGATGAAAATACTCTGTTGGATGTGCAACATCACTAGAAGAGATAAGGTCAGGAATGTAATTTTAAGAGATAAATTAAAGGTGACTAATATTAAAGGAAAATTAAGATAGTGAAATAACCCTAATTCCGATGTTGCCTCAGGGTTACTTCAAAATTTAACTAAGGATTGCATATAGTGCAACCTCGGGTCGTTCTCTATGAGGAACTAAAAATATGAAATTAAATTCCTAAGTAACTAAATGCAATGCCACCTAAACTATAGAATGGGGTGTGATTTGATCAATTACCACTAAAATTTCAATGAATTAGAATAAATATAAAGGAATTGTTTTTGGTATTTTAAATTTAAAATGAGTTATATGAAATGGTAGCGAGTGAATGGAGTACGAAGAAAAACGCAATTAACTAATAATGATAAACGCAACCCTCGAATTCAATAGCACAGGCAATCATCACTTAAACAGATACTGGAGTTAAAATAAATGAACCAAGAGTTATAATCAAGCTTTTACTTCAGCAACCGAGCCACCTCGAATTGTTACAAAAATATTTTTCCAAATCCCAATCTACTAAGTGCCACCAGAATAGTAAAGTAGAACTAAGGATACTAAAACCAATGCTCGATTTTTACTCAATAATTAAGAAAACAAAATTAATGCCAGCAACAGATATAACGATCCAATAATTCAAGCCACCTTGAATAATCACCAATTTCGCTAAAATCTCAATACAAAGTCTTGAGCTAAAACAAAGTAATGAAATTAAACCAAAAATCAGCACAATATCAATTGCTAAACAATAATCAACTACATAATCTTCCAATTAAAAGATACAATCAATACGTAGCTCCAAATAATTAAATAGTTATCCTAAGACCTAGGAATCACTAAATAATTCAATGGTTAGAAGATAAACTAAATGCAATGTAAACTCCACTATAAAACTCCAAGCTCTTACCATTGCCATTGAATTAAAGGATTAGGATGAATTAGCCACGAAAAGCCATTGAAAACACTGTCAACAATGAGCTCCGACGGTCAGCCATGGAAAGTGGAAAATGATGTTTTGGATTGTAGGAGACGACGATGAAGAAAACGAAACCTAGATCCCTTTCCTGTAGAACATCTTCGTCTTCAGCCTCACGCAGAACCCACGCAACCGATGCCAAAACCACGTAAAACCCACCAGAAACGCAAAACCACCTAGCCATCGCACTGTAGCTGATGTGACTATTTTTTTTCTCCACAAACCCACGCAGAGACAACCTCTCCACGTTCCAACCGACACACAAACCTTCTGCCACCAGAGAATGTAGTGTGATGTGACAATTTAATGTTGTCTGGTCCACTGTTTCTGTACACACCAAAACCCTTGCAACTTCACACCTCTACGAGGCCCATGTCGTCGTTTCTCCTTGTTTTTATAGACCACGCATGCCATGTTTAGCTCCCACGCTGTCGTTTTCTTCTTGTGGGATGCTTGCCTATGCTCTCATTTTGGTTATTTGGTCACCATTGCACTCATGTTGCTTCTCTTCCAAATGTTGTTGTTTCTTTGCTCTTTGCCTGTCGTTTTTCTTTCTTCTTGTCGTCATTTTGGCTTTCTTTTTTTTCAGATGTGTTAATGCTTTGATCACCACTTCTTAATCTTTTGAACTCTAATTTCTTCAAGTACCCTACAATAAAAATTACAAACAAGGTAGCATCAATTGTCCAAATATCAATTTTTTATAGTTAAACCAAAATACGACAATTTTTGCCCCTATAACACAAATTAAATGTAAGGCACAATAATTCAAATAATAATCAAACAAAGCCATAAAGACCACTTTTAGTGACAAAAACCCATCCAAATGATATGAAAATACATATGAACAAGTGAGTTTGTCAGAGAGACAAGACATAGGTAATTTGAAAATGTCAAGAGAAGACATCTTGACACTCCAATGAGAAGATACGAAAAGATTAAACTTAAAGACTATATGTTGGGGTCAGGTCTCGTTCTCAATCTTGAAGCACCCATTTGGGGCGATTAGGAGAGATCGTGCGAGGGGCACGTTCAAACCACTCAACTGGTAAGAAATTTCAGCATTAGCGTTGGCGGGTTTGCCACAGCGAAAGTCTAGCCTCGCCGCACGAAGTCACCAAATTTAGCACAAAACCCTTTTGGGAAAGGTTCGCCGTGGTATACCCTGGGCCTCGCCGCATTGAAACCTTCGAACAAACCTAGACCACCAACATTCAACACCAAACATACATACATTCATACAATTCTTTCATTTCAATACTAAAGCAAAAGAATATGAAAAACTTTATTTACATCTTAAAAGCCACACCATTGGCTTATTACAAAATACAAAATGCAAATGATACAATTGAATGCTTATGTTTAACAGGATTCTAGATACCAAAAGTTTCTGAACTAACTTAATTACAAAAGTTTCTATTCTTGGTGTTTGACAAACTTTGCAAGGATCCATGCTGATCTGTTTTTTTTTCAACCTGCGGAGTGGAAGGTAATGGGGGTGAGCTGCGAAGCTTAGTGGCTTATACATTTATAGCCATTGGCAATGAGCCATACCATTTAAGCACATATTTATACATATCTCATTTAATCTAGCGATTCCATTATCCACAATTCTAGCTCAAAATTCTTAGTTCAAATGTCATCACATAGAACATATTAGATGTAATTCATCATCAAAGTATAACACTTAACTTGCAACATAAACTAACAAATCAAAATGCAAATGCACAAATAAATGACTCGAGGGTTCCATGGAAACAAAATAGAGAAACTGAAGTTTGCACCATGAACAGAACGAGTCCATTTTCGGATATGCCATAAGCGGGCAGCCGGAAGAAGGCTCTTGTCAACGTTCACGTGACGAACAGAATAGTTCCACTCTTGCCCAAACAAAAGCATATATTCATGCTCAAATCATTTCATCATACTTTCATACTTTTCATGCTCTTTTCTTTCTTTTCATTTATACAAAAAGCCATGACACATTTCAAGGCATAACATGATCAAAAATCACAATTCAATTATATCAAAATGTCATACATCTTTTAAGGCATGACATAAAACACATCATAATGCATTTTTCACATCACAACAATTCACAATTTAGCACATATTCACACATAAGACAATTAGCTCATATTACACAACAACTATAAACACATTACCCACTTATTTTCTTGATATTTCCAAGATCAAGCTTGTGTCTTCTTCTTGCTCTTGATTTCGACTATTTTAATCCTCTTTAAACAAAACATATTTCAATTCAATCCATTATACAAAAAGAAATCTATTAGGTTTTGAAAATCAAGAACGAAATTAAGTTCAAACTCAACCTACCCATAGTTTGCCTAAGTTAGAAAAACCAAAAACCTAGTTTAGGAACCCATAACCTCCATCTAGGGTTTCTCTTCTCTCTTTCTACACAAACTCATTTCTCTTCTCTCTTTCTACACAAACTCATTTCTCTCTTAAATCCCTTTTTTGTTTTTCTACTAAGCAAGAAGAAGGATGATACTTACCTTAACAAGTTGATTCTTCCTCTTCTTCTTCTTCTTTCCTTCTTCTCCAACACTCCACGCACTCTTCTCTTCTCTTTTCTTCTCACCACATTTTTCTCTCTTTTCTCTCATTATTTCCACGATTTCTCTTCTTTGTTTCTTACTTTAAGACAATTTATTTGGTCCTTTTTCTGTTTTACCCTTCATTTACCCTGTCCTTCCCATTTTACCCCTTTATGTCTATTAAACTGGCATCTTATAGTTCTAACTCCTTAATTAATGATCATGAAAAAATTGAAGGAATTTTATTATTCTTCCATCTAGAAAAATATTCCTCATTGTCTTAAGTTTCTAATGACACCAAAATCCTTCAATTTGGTTCAGTAATTTGAAAGTATTGTCCTAAACATTTTCAAACTGTTCTTATATCAAAACAGTACACTATACTTAACGTCCACCCAGAAATTGAAAGTCTTAGAGACTGGATTGAATTTCAATTTCTTTAGATAATTTGTAGCTCTTTGTCTCTATTTCATGTAGAAATAAGCATCATCTCATTTGGAGTTCTACATATCAAGTTATCATCAAAATACCAAAATATGTTCAGTAAAATCCCCAATTCACACTCTTCCAACCGATGCCCTTACTTTGATTCAATCAATCCTTTTCAAATCAAGAATGAAGGATATCAATTTTATGTAGAGATAGAATAATGTGACAGGAACTTATTGGTTCAAGAATCAAGTCATTTGGAGGTCGGATGAAGGAGATATAGCTAAAACATTGAAGGATGTTCGTCAGCCTCCAACCTTCAAAGTTGCGATCGTCTTAAGCAATAGCGGGGTCCAATCATCTTAGGACTGTTTCAAAGAGCACTTCGAGATCTACAACTTTTGTGAAGACCTTAAAGAGAGATTCTGCCATCTAGAGGGCCAAAATCTCAAATTTCCAAAGGGTTATATGGATCAGACGAAGGGCTTAAGTCATGGATCAGACGAGTTGATCATGTCTTAGATGGATCAAACGAATTGATCATGTCTCAGACGGATCAGTCGGAGTGCTTATGTCTGAGATGGTCAGACGCAATGACTAAGTCTGAGATGATCAGATGAAGCAGCCAAAGTCTGAGGTGATCAGACGCAGTAAGATGATTAGACGATGTAATCGCATCTAAGCAAGTCAATGAAATCAGACGGAGTACACGCATCTAAGCAAAGTAATGTAATCGGATGGATCAGACGCATCTAAACAAGATGATCGGATGAAGTCCACTCATCCAAGCAAGATGTAGACGAAGCAGACGCGTCGAAGCAAGACGTAGACGAAGCAAACGCAGACGAAGCAGACTCTAAGCTAGACGCAGAAAGATGTAGACAAAGCAGATGTGTCGAAGTAAGACACAGACAAAGCAGACGCATCTAAGCCAGACGCAGACGCATCAAAGCCAGAAGCAGATGAAGTAGACGTGTAGAAGCAAGATGCAGACGAAGCAATTAAAGAATGTACTAGGATGTCAGTTAGTTGGAGTTGAACTCAACTAATAATAGACGTTGGAAGATTTTAAGGATTCGTCTCTCAAACAATTTAACACAATTCAACTACATCTCATACGTCTCTAAAAGTTCCAATATCATCTACACTCAAATTCTAAGTCATCTCCAAAATTTTCAAAGTCATTTTTTTACAATTCTCCAATATCATTTAGTTCCCTATCTTTATTTTCTATACATCAATTTACTTGCCGATTGGCATTTTTTCCAGTCCAAAAATTTTCAAAAATTTTGGAAATTATTCCTAAAATTCACCAGAATTCAAATCTAATAAATAAACTCACCAATTAAATTTTTGATACAACAATTTCACAAATTCTCAATAGTATCACATCATAATTTAATTATACCCATATAATAAAATCCTACTAACATTAACATAATTATTAAACTCCAAAAATTAATCCACCAAAACCTCATAATTCATTCAAATCATGCTTAATTTAAGAAATTTTTTTTAGGGCTAACACTATAAACAAAAGAAGGGCCTAAGAAGAACCGAGATGAGGTGATCAAGAATGATGTGGTTATACTGGAACTTATCGAGGACATGAATCGGATAAAGGATTTCACTTAGAGAGGTCCTTCTAGTTATTATAGGTCTTTTAGACATTTTCTTTCGAGTCTTATATCTTGTATTTAGCTTAAACATTTAATATGTAATACTTCTCTCTTAATTATTTAAACTAAACATTTCCTAACTTAGCCTTCATATTTTCTTGTAATAGTTTATTTGATTTATTTATTTACTTGTCTTCTTTTTTGTTTGTGTATTTATTTACTTATTTTATCTT
This sequence comes from Erythroxylum roigii, assembly GCA_027576455.1. NCBI lineage: Eukaryota > Viridiplantae > Streptophyta > Magnoliopsida > Malpighiales > Erythroxylaceae > Erythroxylum > Erythroxylum roigii. The sequence goes on along the minus strand of JANZXV010000004.1, from coordinate 7,172,648 downwards.
TTATTTTTATTCTTTACCATGTTTTATATTTATTATATTATTTTTGCTATTGATCATTTTTATTTTTATTTATACATTTTTATTTTTATTTTATGATTACTATTATCTTTTATGTTTATGTTTATGTTTATGTTTAATTAGTATTTTTTAATATGTATATTAGTTTTTATTTTTGTTCAAATGGGTCTATCGAAAGCAATCTCTCTACTAGTTAAGGATAAGGTTGCGTACTACTGAACTTCTCTAAACCCTTCGTATTAGCATAATTTTCACTGGATTATTGTTATTGTTGCTGCCTTTTGGATTTCACTCCTATGTAGAGAATATTTTATAAAATTCAAATTTGAAATTAAAAAAAAAAGAAAAAACCGTAAAAATATTAGTGATTGTCATTGACACCAGGTGAAAAAGAGGGAGAGGCGACTGTTTTTCTTTATGGAATATACATACATAATTCTTCAAATTTTAGCCTATGTACCTTTTAATTAGAGAGATGGTTGGGTGGCTACTTCTAGTCAAATTTGGCTTAATTTTTTGTGGAGATACCTAACATATTGATCTTAATTCTAGATGGTGTGATTGGCTATTAAAGTTTTGTAGCTTGTCTAGAATTTTCGTGAATAATAGCTTGCTCATATATAACAGCACCATCTGCGCAGTCTTGACTAAGTGGATGACCAAGTGATAATTTATTCTCCAATTTGGCTAAAATTTTGCATGGGAGTTCCACACTTATTATTTTGTATTCACTAAGGTGACATTAACATTTGGTAGTCTTTAGCAATGCAAATTTGGTTGTATTTGTTGCCCAAATAAGCTAAACTTTTAGTTGTATTTGCTCCTCCATTTTATGTATTATGCATTAGTGAAATATTAGGGTGAACTATGATTTGTTATTATACTGCGGTTGGGTATTGAAACTAGTTGGACTATTATAATCATTTTGGTAATAATGAAATTCGCTTTGAGTTGTGGTTTTTCACTCACTCACATTAAAGGGGGGGGGNNNNATGTAAAAGTATTTTCTACTATTTACTGTTTTATTACTAGAAAGTTTCAATTTGGAGCTTCTTTTTATCAAAGTGGTATTAGAGTCGGGTTCAACTGGTGAATTGTCATTATGTATAATGGAAGTTAACATAAGTAAATTTATTAATTTGAATGGAGCTAACTATACACTTTGGAAGGATAAGATGGAGGACTCACTCTATGTGAACGATTATAATTAACATATGTTTACAACAAAGAAATCTGAAAATAAATAAGGATAAGAATGAGTTTTGCTACATTAACGAGTTTATGGCTACATTAGACAATGAGCAAATGATAACGTGTTGAACCATATTAGTGGGGAGACACATGCTCAAGCACTTTGGAAAAAATTCGAGCAATTATAAACAAGAAAGACAGGGAGTTACAAACTATTCCTAATAAAGCAAATGATGGCCTTGAGATATAAGGTCGACGATTCAATGAAAGACCATTTGAACACCTTCTAGGGGATTCTCAATCAACTCTCTTCTATGAGAATCAAATTTGATGAAGAAGTTCAACGTATGTGTTTTCATGGAACCTTACTTGACTCTTGGGAGACTTTTAGAATGTCCTTAACTAATGTTGCACTTGATGGAATAATGTTTGTGGGTCTTACTAAGAGTGGTATTTTGAATGAGGAAATGAGAAGGAAATCACAAGGTTCTTCGTCACACTCAAAGGCTTTAATTACAGAATCTAAGGAGAGAAGCAAAAGTTGAGGTCCCAGAAATAAAGATCATAATAGGAGCAAATCAAAGAAAAAGTAAAAAGATCTTGAGTGGCACCATTGTGGGAAGAAAGGAAGCATAAAGAGATACTATTATAAGTGGAAGAAAGAAAACAAGGAGCATAATGAGAAAGAGAAGAAAACGAACCTAAGTGCCAATGATGATTGGGTTAATGTCACTCCTAATGATCTCATGTTAGTTCAAGAGCTTGATATCGTCAATTTGCACATGATGAGACTAGTTGGGTGGTATACAATAGTGTTTCAATTCATGTTACAACTAGAAAAGATGCATTCACATTCTATATGCATGGTGACTTTGGCGATGTCAAAATAGCAAATGGAGTAATGACTAGATATGCACGCATTGGAGATGTGTGTTTGGTGACCTGTAATGGGTCCAAGTTAACTCTTAAGCATGTCAAGCATGTTCTGAATATTAATCTCGATCTTCTTTTTATTGATAAGCTCTATGATGATGGATTTAATAAAAAAAAAATTAGGTGAAAATTGGAAGCTCTTTAAAGGACCATGATTATGACTAAAGGTAAGAAGTATTCCAATTTATATTTGACTCAAGCCAAAATAGTTAAAGATGTTGTCAATGCAACTAAATTAGGTAATTAAACTAAGTTATGGCATAACCAACTATGTCATACAAGTGAGAAGGGACTGCAATTTTGGCCGAGAGGAATTTTCTATCTGGGGTAAAATTAGTGCACTTGAAAAAGCGTGATCATTGTTTAGCAGGAAAGCAAAACCGAGTGTCCTTTAAGAGCCACCCATCAAGTAAAAAACTTGAGGTACTAGAATTAGTGCATTTTGATGTTTGTGGTCTTCGAAACCTATGCTCTTAGAGGTGATTATTACTTTGTAACTTTTACACATGACTATTCGAGGAAATTTTGGGTTTACACTTTAAGATTGAAAGATCAAGTCTTATATGTTTTTAAGCAATTTTAGGCCTTAGTTGAGAGAGAAACTGGAAAGAAATTGAAATGAATATGAACTAATAATAATGGTAAGTACCTAGGACCATTTAATGCCTGTTGCAAACAATAGAGAACTATACATCAAAAGACACCTCAAAGAAACCGCAATTGAATGTTGTAGCTAAAAAGATGAATACAACATTGATTGAAAGGGTTAGATGTATGCTTTCACAGGCTAGGCTGCCAAAGTTTTTTTAGGTTGAAGGCTTGAGCATTGTAGCTCATGTCATTAATCTCTCACCATGTATTCCTTCACAGCTAGAGGTATTAGATAAAATTTGGTATTGGAAGAATGTTTCATATAACTGTTTGCATGTTTTTAGTTGCATAGCTTTTGCTTATGTTCCTAAAGATGAAAGGACAAAGCTTGACATGAAGATTAAAGAATTCATTTTTCTTGGTTATGGTTAGTATGAGAAGGGCTACATATTGTATGATCCAAATTGAACAAAGATATGTTAGAAGCAAAGACATTATGTTTATGGAGGATTAGACTATGACAGACTTTAATAGAGAAGAGAAATCAATACCTTATAGCAATTGTATGCTAAGTGATTTTGATATAGTTCCTTATACACCAAGAGAAGAAGATGTAAATTGTACCCATAATAATCAATAAGATGTAGTTGACGTCGATGTTGATATTCCTAAAAAGAAAGCAGAACCCGAGAATGTTAATGTGGAATAGTCAATAAAGGAGATTCTTATAAACGCATTGAGTAGGTCCATTAGAACTCGTTTACCCTCTACTAGATACTCTATAAATGATTATGTCTTACTAACTGATCTAGGATAGCTAGAGTGTAATGAGGAAGCTGTTAAAGATAAACATAAGGACAAGTGGACTAAGGAGATGCTAGATGAATTGTAGTCTTTGCATGATAACTACAGCTTTGAGTTGGTTAAATTGTCCAAAGGTAGGAAAACACTGAAAAATAAATGGGTCTTTAAAATTAAACATGAGGAACATAACTTAAGGCCAAGGTGCAAGGCAAGACTTATTGTTAAAGGGTTTAGACAAAAGAAAGGTATTGATTTTGAGGAAAATTTTCTCTAGTAGTTAAGATGACCTCTATTCGTGCACTCCTTCGTTTAACTAGTCTTGACTTAGAAATTGAGCAAATGGACGTGAAGACAACTTTTCTTCCTAGTGACCTGGATGAAGAAATCTACATGAAGTAGCCAAAGGGGTTTAAACTGAAAGGGACAAAAAAGACCATGTTTGTAAACAAAAGCAAAGTCTTTATAGGTTAAAGTAGGCCCTAAGGCAGTGGTATAGAAAAATTGAATCAGTCTTAAAGGACCATGGTTATATGAAGACTACTTTAGATATTTGTGTTTTTGTATGAAGGTTTTTATAATGATTTTATTATCCTTTTGCTCTATATAAATGATATTCTTATTATTGGAAAGAATGTTTATAGGATAAATAACTTCAAGAAATATTTGGATAAGTCTTTTGCCATAAAGGACTTGGGTGTTATAAAGCAAATGATGGGAACTTTTATCGCTCAGGATAGACGAGAAAGGAAGCTGTACTTATCACAATAAAAGTACATTTAAAAGTTAATTCAAATATTTTGCATAGATAAGGCTAAGAAGGTAAGTAGTACTCTTTCTCCCCTCTTCAAATTAAGTAACAAGCAATACCCTACTACCAATGTAAAGAAGGAGGAAATGAGGAAAATTCCCTTGTGCTTTAATGGTAGGTAGTTTCATGTATGTGAAATTATGTACTAGATCTGACATTGCTTATGCAATTGGTATAATGAGTCGCTACCTTTCTTAATCCATACAAAGAATAGTGATATACATTTGAATTGAAACTCTCTTTTGGTGGTCATAAACATGTTTTAATAGGCTTTACAGACGTTGACATGATTGGTAAAGTTGATTCTTACAAGTTCACTTCTAGGTATTTGATTAATTTTGTAGAGAGAGTTGTGCCATAATAAACTAGACTATATAAGTGTGTTACTCTCTCAACAACTGAGGTGGAATTTATTATAGGTACTGAGGCTTGTAAGAAGTTACTTTGGATCAAAAGATTTCTTTAAGAACTTTATGTTCATCAAAAAATATCTATTGTGTGATAATAAGAGTGCAATTCATCTTAGTAAAAAATATTCTTTCCACTCATGGTCTAAGCATATTGATCCATGTTACCATTAGTTATGTGAAGCGTTAAATGCTAAGTTGTTATGCCTTGAGAGAAAGTTCATACTGAAGATAATGGTGCTGACATACTGATGAAACCATTACCAAAGAAAAAAACTTTAGAACTACAAATTGATTGCCATAATGGTGAACCTGTTGGACCCCGAACTTTTCTCGAAATTTTGAAGTATCAAGTGACATGAAATGAGAAAATTAGAATGAATAAAGAAAAAGAAAATTTTGAATGTGAATAGTTAGATGAGATTAAGATAGGCGAAA
>JANZXV010000004.1:7155085-7167358 GCA_027576455.1 Erythroxylum roigii | reverse complement strand
ATGCTCATCCTCATGCTCGTGCTCTTGACCTGAATGGGACGGGATTGGAGGGGGTGAGCTATTGCTCGTAGGTAACAAGTTTATATTTAAGCTAATAAGCTGAATTCTATCTCATTAGGCATACTTTTAGCAATTTCTAATGATAATCATACAATCATGCATTCTATACAATTCATCAATTTCCAAATCATAATTCACATGATTTTCACATTTCTCATTGCTGATATGCTGATAACACATAACTGCCATATAAACACATAGCTGATGGTTCGGTAAGTCCATAAATCTGATGAACTACACAAGTGTAGTCATATGCTGAGGAGTCCTAAAAAGGAACATCCTATGCCACAATCGGGCAGCCGGGCGAAGGCTATACTGGGTCAACGTCGACGTGACTATGCTGAATGGACTACCTTACCCACATAACATAGATTCATGCATAAGACTGAACTGATCTTATCTGACTGACTGAATTTCTGAAAATGGACTTTCATGCGTCCATTTAGCTGATTTCTGAAAACTGAATTCTCATGCATTATAAAAGCTAATTTTGATGCAATCTATAGCATCCATGGCATTCAATTCAATTTGCTCAAAACAACTCAATCATCATATCCAATCATGTAAATGGCATTCATTTCTATAATGCTCACTTATAGGCAATCATAAATGACAATCATAAATATACATCACTAGCATTCTCACACATTTAATGCTCATTTATGTTAGTTACTAGTCATTAATTGCATTAATTCATAGTATCCAAATCTTACTAACTTAAAGATAAACAAGAACCTACCTTAAATTTGCTAAATCCTTGTCTAATGAAGCTCTTCCTCTTGCTCTCCACTTCCTTCTTGAAATTCTTCTTCAAGAACAACAAAATCCAAAAACCCAAATCAACAAAACTTCAAAACACAACCCATACATCATGCCACTTGAAATTGATAGTAGAATCACAATACCCATTCCAGAACTAAGCTTTCTACATCAAAAACCCAACAAAAGCTCAACCATGAAATGAAGACTTACCTTTTATCTTCAACTACACAAGTTGATACTTGACTCAAAATGAAGCTCTTGCCTTCCTCTATGTTTTTAATGCTTGGACTTTCTTCCAACAAACTCTCTAACACTTGGAATCACAAACCCTAGAACCAAGCTTTTCCTCTTCTTCTTTTCTCCACCATTTTCGGCACTCTCTCCCTTTCTTTCTCTCTAATTGCCGTTAGCTTCCTCTCTTCTCCTACTACTCATTTAATTCATCTCTTCTCTTTTATACTTACTTAACTACTTAAGCCCATAAGCCCATTTCACTTCTTCTTATTTCTTTCTTCTTCTTCATTCTACTAACTTACAAGCCCATAGCTTATTCTCAAGCCCATTAGACTTTTAAACCCAACTAACTCATTAATTCTAACTACCACATTAATTTCTATCTAACTCATTTATGTCAACTAACACATTAAATGTTACATGCTATTTAATGCTAACATACTTGTTAAATGACAATGTAATTAATGCTAATTTAATTTAATTAATCTCATCATGCTTAATTTATAAAAAAAAAAATTCGGGGCTAACACTATATGTATGTTCTTGAAAAATTTAAGATATTTTAAATTATTGTTTTCGAATAGTGAATTTATTGTTTTGAATATTTTGATGAAATTAAATAATTGATTGTTTCATTTTGAAAAATCTAGAAGAGAAATGTTTTGAAAATTGATTGTTTATATTTTTGAAAAATCAAGAAAGAAAATATTTGCGAATTTTATTGTTTAGAAGCAAATTTTTGTGATTTCGAAAAACTCAAGAAGAGAAACATTTTGAAAATTATTATTTACGATTGATGAAATTCATCGATTTTTAAATGATTTAAGAAATTGCTACATTTGTTAAATTCATTGTTTTTGAAAAATTGGATAAATTATGAAAATTGTTTTGGATGATTTGAATAAATTGATTTAATTGCTACATTCATTGATTTTTGAATGTTTTGGTAATATTGAAATAATTGTTAAATTCATTGTGTCTGAATGTTTTAATAATGGTTATAATTGTTGCATTCTAGAGTAATTGTGAATTGCTATGTGAAAGTTATGTGCATTTGTGAATGTCAATGTGTCTAGCATTACACGATGTGGAAACTAAGTTTTTTTTTCGAAATGTGCCTTCGGGAAATTTCGATTTTTCAAGTGTGAAATATGTGTTATATGGGTTTGATTAGGTCCCTTAAGTATGAGTCAGTGCACTGGTCTCTTTTTATAGGCTTCTCCCGCCTGCCCGCTAGTGGCACTGGAGTTCCGATTTTGGACTCCCATAAGTTCACGGCTGCATAGAACCGCTATGCGGGAATGTGCAATACGTTTCGTTTTGGACCAACCGAAACCGTTTGATGTGTTATGTGTTTTGATTTGTTTACTTTGTGATGCATTTTTATGTGCTGCATTCATGTTTTGAAATTGTTCGTGAATTGCGAAAAAGAATTTGTGAAGTTTGAAAAATGAGAAATTGAGGTCTTCATTCGAGAAATTTTTGAAATTGTTTAGAAATGTTTGAAAAGTTGAAAAGTTTGAAAAATAAGCATTTTGGCAAAAGTTTGTGAAAATTATTTTTGCTTATTTTTTTTCAATTTATAAATGTGATATCCACTGAGCCGTCGAGCTCACCCCCTTTTTCACCCCTATCTCCAGGTTTCGAGCGGGAGATTGGATGAAAAAGAATCAAGACTTCTGTTCGATTTCGCATGTCTTGTATTTTGTGTGAATTTGGATCTTGATATTGGTTTGTGCATGGCTTGGAATGCCATTAATGGTTTGTAAGTATTTATTTCATGATGTGTACGAATTATGAATTTATGTATGGAATTGTGTATTGAAGTGAAATATAAGGTTGAGTTATGAATTGGTATATTGTAGTAAGATCTGAATGGGATTTGTTTATGTTTGAGATATGGATGTGATTTTAGAATGGAAAAGTGCATTAGAGGTTTGTATAAATTGCCTATGAATATTGTTGGATTGTGTCGATGGATTGGAATTTATTGAAGTGCTTTAGGCATAGATTTGTGTTTGGTTATGCTGGGATTCCGGACAGGAGGTCCGATGATGGTTGTTATGGTTGGATGTTATTATTGAAGTGTGTTTGAACCTTTGTCAGATTTTTGGGTTTCTTAAAATGCAGCCGTTATGCTGCCCGATTTTCGTTAAATTGGGTTTTATGGCAAAGATAGAATAAGAAAAAAGATTGTTGTTAAAGATGATTTTGAGATATTGTATGATTAGGAAGAATTGAGTTTTTATGGAGAATAAGTTTCCAAATGGTTTTGTGTTGTATAAGATTGAATAAAGATAAAAAGGATTGGAAGAATGAAAAAAAAAATTTATACCAGATTTGAGTGAATTAGACCGGATTTTGGATAGTTTTAGTCTTAGAATTTCCAACGCGATTTTTGTTTTTGAAGAGATATACAACGGATGTCGGAAATTTGATTCGGTTCAATTGAACACTTTGTTTGCTTCGATTTTGATTTCTTTACCTATTCGCTTCGCTTCGAAATCAGTTCCTTCGATTTCTACCTTATGTTTCTGCTTCCATTCTTTCGGATTGATTTCTGATCCGTTCGTTATGATTTGATATTGTTTCCGTATTTTCGTTCCGCTTTTCCGGTTGGGATCCGGTCCCGAGATCGAGTCCCAACAGAACCCCTCTATATAGTCATGATGGGGAGTTTGTTGCATTTTTTTGGTTTCAGTCCTATGTGGAGAACGACTCAAATTTTATAAAATCTAACTTAGAAATTGAAAAAAAAAGAGAAAAAGGAAAACCCGAGTGATTGTTGTTGCATACCAGGTGAAAAAGAGGGAGAGGTGGCTGCTTTTCTTTATAGGATATAATACAAAAATTTTTCTTAAAATTTCAACCCATGTACCTTTTGATTAGATAGACAATTATATGGCTATTTGGAGATACCTGACATATCGGTCTTGATACTGTATCGTGTGATTGGCCATTGGAGTTATGTAACTAATCCAAATTTTTTGTGAAGTGTAGCTCACTCACATTTAACACTCCATCTGGTGCAATCTTGATCAAGAGGATGATCAAATGTTGATTTGTTCTTTGATTTGGTTGAAATCTTATGTGGGAGTTTTAAACTCATTGGCCTTTATTCCTTACAGTGGAATTGACGTTTGGTGGTCTCTAGTATATGTAGATTTGGTTGTATTTTTTTCCCTGATAAGTTGAAATTATTAGTTGTATTTGCTCCTTCAGTTTATGTATCATGCGTTGGTGATCTATCAAGGTAAAGTATGATTTGTTATGATAATCTGTTTAAGTATTAAAACTAGTTTGACTATTATAATCATTTTGGTGATAATGAAATTCGCTTTCAGCGGCAGTTTTTTGCTCTCACTTACATTGAGGGGGAGGTTTTCTATGTTAAATTACTATGTCTACTGTTTACTATTTTATTGCTAGGAAGTGTCAATTTGTAGTTTCTTTTCTATCATAATTGTTAGATGTTGATATGATTATTTCGTATTTTATTAAGTATGTGGAATTATGAATTGAGTCACTTATGTATAGATATTAAAATTTAATAATAAAATATGTTTTTAAAGTTTACATATTTATATATTACCGATTTATCATGGCTTTTTTTAAACTTTATTTTAGGCCTATAAAATGTTAGGAACGGCCCTGTTAGACACTTAACACTCCACGAGCTTATGTTAGTCATTCCCAGAAGCGTTGCGACCTTTGTAGAAACATCCCTCAATCTTATGGCTAATGTGAAACATGTGCCAAATGCACACGCACACACTTGCGTGAAATGTGTCTGACTCATGCACCTTTTTTTCACGTGTTACAATTGTTCAAATGCTTGGGTACATGTTATAAAAGTTTTCCTATATACCAAACTTATACTAAAGTTACGCTTATTCCTTTACACGACAATCTCACTTAAGTTTGTTTAAGCAAGACTCAACCTTCTTACATGATTGTTGACCAACAAAACCTTGTTCTCTAACACCTCACGATGCTCGAAGTGTTTAACTCTCATACTCAAGTAAGAGTACTACGAACATATTACATAATCATAGGAAACAATAAACACACAAAAGCTAAGATAAAAACCAATCTTTATTACTTTCCCAAAAATATACAAAATAATGTCCTCTTTTAATATGTTCCGCTCCTTTCTATCTCTCTTCTCTAGGAGTAAGACTCAAATAAGCTATTTATAAGCACCTCTTGGCTTTACAATTCAAAATCCTAATTGAATTGAACTAACTATATCACCTCTATTCTTATCAGATTACATCACACTAACTAATTAGATGATATCCCATCCAAGTAGGTCTCTATTTAATAGGATTTAGCTACATTACAACTAACAAGATAAGAGATTATATTTAATTAGGAATGATATATCCATATCCATGAAGAACTTTACTATCTTCAGATGATCCTCCCACGTGGTCTTTATCATTTATAGCTAATGTATATCTACTCTGATCTTATCCACCACATCATCCAAGATCTCTCCTTGATCTCTATCCATTGATGATGAGTCATCCAAGCCCATAAAACATTGGTCCAGTCCAATGCTTACCTATGTCAAGTCCATTAGTCATGGTTCATTTATTTGAGCACACATTAAGTTTTTAGAGCTCTCACGTATCTTCCTCATACATATGATCCAACTAACCTTCAACCCAAGGTCCATCTTAAGCTACCTTTTGGTCTCACATTTGAATCTTGCATCTCGCTAAAGCTTTCCGCCAATGTGCTCCAATGCATGTCAACTCATCAACAATGCTCGTTTTCCTTACCTATCGGCAAGTCTTTGCTTTGTTCCGTTGTCCCAATTATCAAACATTGGTCAAGGCTCGTCAATGCTTGTATGATTCTACTATTAGGACTTAAGGGTCTAACGCATGTCCCGGACAATTGGAGTGCATCTCTAATAACTTCTTCGTATTGGAGACATGTGTCTCCATATAACCGTTGAACATGCAATTTCAATGGTTGTTTACAATGATTTCTTGTTAGCTTTTGTCGATTTTTTGTTGATAAACACAAATTTTCTTCAATTATTTTTTCTTGAAAAACTAGTCCAATAAAAAGTACAATATCTATTCAAAGCATAAACATGATAGTTTCTTTGATTTTGTTAATCAAAAAATATTGTTTAATTCATACAATCATAAAATTATTCTAATGCCATATATTAGATATAACACAAATTTTACTGATCATATTGGAATCAATCATGAACTTATGTAGATGAAGATAATTTAGAAACATACATGTTGTACTATTTATTTCTACTTGTGTAAGTAGCTGAAAACCTTTTGTAAACTTATTGACTTTTGAACAAATTCATAAAACTTTCGATCATCTTTTACAAAAGTTGTTTAAAATGATATTGTCAATATCTTTTTGCACCTTTCTTAATGTACAAATCTCTTAAACAATGATAATTGAATAGCTATCAAACTTAATTAAATGAATCACAATAAGCAATTATTTATAATAAATTTATGCGATCTTTTCACGAAAAGTCTATACTTGGGAGCAATCTATGAATTGGGCCATTCATAATTCATAAAAAGGTAAGCCTAATGCTATTCTATGCAAAGCTGCATTCACTTATACTATATACTTGTTTTAGAGAGAGCGGAACTTTCGTAGGTTTACTAACCAAGAAGAAGGGAAATACCAGCTGGTTGACAGGCTCATAAGCTGGATTGTCAAGAATCTTTAGCTTATTCTATCTTTGGACATGAAAAGTAGATGGAATCTATAATACATTTTAATGATGTAACTCTAATTAGTCTTTTTTTTTTTCCTGTTAGCATACTTGCTTGTATAGTTTTAACTTGATATCAGTGTTATGTTATTTTAGTTTTACCTATAGTTAATCTAATATTTATTTCCCAAAAAAAAGTTCTAATAAGTGTTTGACTCATTGATAAAATATCATTTTCTTCACTAAACTTCAATTTATTTAATTTAAATTTTATTAGATCATTTTATTATTTTATACCAAATTAAATTTTTTTACTTTAAAATTTTAAAATAATAATTAATAAATATTCAATAAAAATAAGAAAACGACTACAATTTTCATAACCGACAACCAAGAAGTTGCCATGGAGATGTGTAATGTAACAGCCATATATTGCCACTAACAGTCTACATTATATTGCCACTAACAGACTACATAGCCGAGTGAAGAGTGCCGGGTTCTTTAAACCCACAAAGATAGCTTCGATGGGACCGCCTTTTCCGGGATTGCTTGCCCACAAATGTTGGGGAACCAAGCATCTCGACGCCGTCGTTGGTTGATTCGTGCATTGGTTGCACAAGTTTAGAGGCGTCATACTCAGCATGCATGTCGAGCCAGGCAATGATATCTGCGAAAACGATGTCCACGTTCTCGTCAGGCTCTCCTGCGGTCAAAGAATGCCACATTCCCGCGTACAATTTCATGGTCTTGTCTTTGCTACCGGCTTGTGTGTACAAGGCTTTGCTTATTTCTGGGTCTGTTACTATGTCTGCGTCACCGTGCAATACGAGGAAAGGTAGTGTAACCTGCCATCAAAAATCAAATGAAAAGAAAAACAAGGTAGAAAGTTTGGACTATGACATGTTTTATCTGAGAGTGAGATGCGTTTTAGCTTATTTGTTAGTTTTATTAGGTAGTCATTATTTGAAGTAAGAGACTTTCTACCATATTATATAACAACTGCAGCGTTCCATGAGATTGCCAAAGCTCTAGCAGTGAATCACTTAGGCTCTACCGGGTATAGAAATGCAAACCTGATTCAAACTCTCTTCAAGGCTCATGCTCGTTCTCAGCATTTCCAGGGCTGTTTTCAACCTGGGCTTGTCTTGGTAGATCAATTTGTTGTTCCTTACCTGCATCAATCATAAAAGAGTTCAAGTATATGACTTTTAAAAATTATAGTATCTTCATTTGGGTATCGTATATTATGTAATGCAAATATAATAAATATCTTATGTGCATCGATTCTTACCTCTTCACGCTTGACAGGATCCTTGAAGGCTGAGTCAATGACGTCTTTTGTAGGGACAATTTTCCATTTTGGTATAAGTTCCTCGAAGCCAGTCAAGATATTCACAACCACCGGATGCGGCTTCAACTTCTCCGATATCTGCCAAGATCTCGCCACGACTTACCCAAATCAAACTCCGATAATTTTATAAAAGAAACCACAAATTAACCTTTACCTTACACATGGGAGCAACCAGAACGGCACCGTTGTAAAAAGATGGTTCCTTTTTGTGAAGTAATAGGGCCACTGCTCCTCCCATGGATTCCCCATACAGGAACCTTCTCTTGTCCTTGTAGTCTTTCTCACCAGAAACAGACTTGAAGTATTCATTGCAATCCTTGACGATGTTGTTGAACTTCTTGATGTAACAGCGAGACCCGCCGGACCGTCCGTGTCCTTCATAGTCAGCTCCGAACACCGCATATCTGGCGCGTGCTAGCCTTATCCCGCATTCTACAATTACAAGCCAATAGTAGTTCCCAACTATAAATTATTGTCAAACTAATATGGATTAACTTAGAACTTTCGGTATTCCGTTACATTATACTTTTCTTGTATTAAAGGAGAAATATTGGTCAACTAATAAAGTGTTAGGTTAATGTGGAAACTAACAATTTTTGGTCAATTCTATCCCACGTTGCCTTTTGTTTCCATGTTCACATTTTCAGGTACGCAAGCTGTTACATCTAGGACAAATCTAGTAGGTCTATGTCTCCTGGGATTTTTCTTTTCCAATAACGGCGGAATCTATATCTACAATATATCAGCAATTTGAAATTTAAGGAATCAATTCGACAATGCATTGCAAAATACATGTATAAGAACTCTAACACGAGTGTTACTTGGGATTCCAGCGTCCCTGGAACTTGATTATGGTCGTGAGAGATAGTGTATGTGATTGAGCACAAGGGTGCGACTGGTCACCTAACCTAACCAACTCAGCTAACATCTATTTAGATTTTGAGAAAAGTTCGGTGGCAGACCAACATGTAACACGATTTTATGCCTACAGGAAACCTATTAAAAAAGAACGAGTTGTACGTTACTGTAACTGAATGACTATGTATGCAGTTAGGACTAGCCAGGTTGAATAACCTCTCAGAAATATTTACAACTATCGTATTTAAGTAACCCTGAAGTATTGTTCTTTCAAGTTTCATTACAGGCGTTAAAGTGGGAGAAAGGAGATCGAGATAAGCTAATGGGAAAGGAACAGGCACTAGGCATATGCATGATCATGGAGATAAGATCAACAAATAAGGTCTCCATACCAGTGGCCTGACAGTTTTATTCTGCAAGGGCACGGAGACCAGTAGATAGGGGGTATGGGTACAGAAAGCGGTGTCATACTACAGTTGTTATATATATATATATATATATATTCTTTTGTAAGGTCCATTACCCGCAGTAGTTGCACATTAGCTACCCTTCATAACCTACACGACATCAGCTTAGGCAAGGTTTGGAGGAAAGAACGGCACACTCTTCAAGGCAATTGTACAAATGGGATTATTCAACACCAACTTTTGCTCTTTCAACCCAAAAGAAGTTAATGTCTCATTATTAATATATATTACAGCAAAACCTGTCTGGCTCCCACTAACTATGCTATATGTTATCATCCACAATAATCCATTTTATGGATTTGAAGAATCAAAGTTGATCACTAACTTAAATGTATCATATTTCTAAAACATATGGTTACATTTATGATGATTGTGAAGAGAGTAAATGTTCATTCCATGTGAAGCAAAAGAACTGACCGATTGTAGACGGTACGAAGTCGTTGGTTGCTAAACTGTTAACGGAAAGGAAGCAAATAAACACGTTGATACATTGATTGCATGTGTGTCGTCATTAATTGGGGTTGGACATTTGGAATTCTACGTGAGAAGCAACAATATACAGGAGCCAGTAAATCAAAAAGAGGATAAGAATTTATTACCTTTCATGAAGCCACTGCACTCCATGCCATATCCTGCAAAACAACCCCATTAATGGCTTTTAATAACTCACACCCAACCACAAACACAATCTTAGAGAGAGAGAGAGATACCGTGACACAGGAAAACAAGAGCTTTTGGAGATGATGAACAAGGCAACCATCTACAGGTGAATAGCTGAGCTCCTCTTGAGTTCTTTATGTACTCCTAAATGAAACACAACCCACGAATAACATCGTAACATAATCCAAGAAACAAGACATAATACTAATAGATGCATATATAAGTCTCAGAACCTCACCTCTCGATATTCAAACTGATCCATGTTCGCATACAGAACCTCGGTTTTCAAGGCTATTAAACGACAAAAGTAAACTTGACCATTGCTACGGAAGCTCTAACACGTAGAATATCTGAATACGACAAGAAGGAACGTTTCCAAGTTTTCAGAAAGGAAAAGGAATAAGAGGGAAGGGGGGGAAAAAAACAAGCAAAGACCAAAGGAAGGGAAGAGCAGGGACTGGAGAGTTTGTGTTGGAACTGAAAAGGGTACGGTGGCTTTTGGTTGCTTAGTTCAAGGGTCACGAGTTATTAATAGCCATTTCATAGTATTATTTTATTTTATTTTATTGGGGGGGTTTGAAAAGTTCTATACAAGTAAGAGGAGACCTGACCAATTGATGAGCATGAGATGGCATCTGTCCGTCACCTTCCAGCTCTTAACCTAACTTCCCCAATTCTTGTTCATGTTCCTGTTTCCGTTGCTATTCGTACTATTCCTAATCCCAGTCTGTTTTTGTCTCAAATCCCCATGTCAACTTTGACTCGTACCGTTCTTTCATGAATGCTATATGTAAAGTGGTTTATACTTTATACTACATACGTCTTTCTGACCTTATCCTTTCGTCCAAAACTCTCAGTACTCTATACATACGTCTTTCTTCTGTTTTTTGACATTAAAAGTGTTTTTGTTTTGTTTTTAGATTTTAGATTTTTTATAATCTGATTTATCAGTGATAAAAAAAATAAATTTATCACTACAATCAAACAAAATTTTATTTTTATTTGGAAGAACAAAAATTAAAAACTAAAAATTATAATAAAAAACAGAAATAGAATCAGTCCGCTTATTTTGATACTCATCTGCTTGGAATACGTATATATACCTATACCTAGCAATGTATTGAATGAAACAAAAACAATTTCTTTTGAGCTATGCGTTATATTATTCCAGGGTTCACTTACGCACACGAAGGCATTGTCCCAAAAAGTCAGCAGCTTGTTTGAAAGGGATGGTTACTTGAAAACAAGTTTTAATAAATTTATTACATCAGTGCCGGTATTCCCGGACTTCTTCTAGATCTCCCAGTTACAGTTCCCTCATTCATTATGGTACCTTAGTTAGCAGTACAATCTCGGGATTCACTTGACCCTTCGGATCGGCATGAAAACAAAGAGTAAAGTTTTGTAGAAAATTTGAATCCTGACAGATTCTGTCTTCTTTATGGACCCCGCGCTTCTGTCTTCTTTGTTCCTTTTGCAAATTTCTGATTCTATGGCATTTAAACTTAAGAACTTTAACTTTTTTTTTTAATGAAAATTGAACAGAAATTATACAACTAAACGCGGGAAACAAACTTTCGGTAAATCTTCTAGCAGAATCATATGACACCTTGTAAGTGTAATAGTAAAATAAGTAACGCCAACATCAAAATGATCGGCATAATTAACAAGTCAGTCGACGCATCTGTTGTTTTCTCGATATATGTGCCGATGAACAACAGTTCAGCTTTTAGTGAACAATTCGTTAATACCTTGATCTCAAAAAGGTGAAATCGCCCACCCTAGGCGCCCCCACATCCCGGTCCGACAGAGTTGTGAGAGGAGTAAATCACGGTCTAATCTCAGCCAGCTTCTCATAAAGGTGACCCAACGCCGATGTACACAAGGAGTCACTACATTAGATGTGTTAGGCCCCGATTCGCATTAAGCATATTTAAATTATTTTGAAGTTTTAGTTTGATATTTTTAATTTGGTTGGAATAAATTGAGGATTTTATTAGTTTAGGCTAATAAAAGAACTGAGAGTTTTATGAGTTATTAGAATTTAAATAGAAAAAGTTGGTAGAAGGGCCATTTAGAAAGATTACGGGCCTTGTAAGATTTTTTTTACTATTGAATGAAGAATGAAGAAGAATTGGGCTTGTAGTTTTTGACATATCTTTTACATGAAGAAG
>JANZXV010000004.1:7112254-7124841 GCA_027576455.1 Erythroxylum roigii | reverse complement strand
ATTTCTGATAGAGATAAGGTGTTCATGAGTAAATTTTGGGGAGAATTATTTAAGATGCATGGAACAACTCTGAAATTTAGTTCCTCTTATCATCCTCAAACGGATGGTGCTACTGAAGTGGTAAATCGATCGGTGGAAGCTTACTTGAGGTGCATGGCAGGAGAAATTCCAAAACAGTGGGCTAAATGGATAGGGTGGGCAGAGTATTGCTATAATACCTCCTATCACGTGTCTCTTCGCACTACTCCTTTTAAGGTTCTTTATGGTAGGGATCCTCCTCCTATTTTTCAATTGGGAGCGCGAGTGTCCAAAATGGCGTCAATAGATGTGTTATTACAGCAAAGGGATCACTACCTAGGAAAAATTAAACAACATTTGGCAAAGGCTCAAGGTGATATGAGAAGGAGAGCTGATAAACATAGAAGGGAAGTGCATTTTAATGTGGGAGACAAGGTTTGGCTAAAACTAGCTCCTTACCGACAACTTACTGTGATGAGAAGGGTGAATGAAAAGCTGGCCCCTAGATACTTTGGTCCATTCAAAGTGTTAAGAAGGATTGGGGAGGTGGCATACGAACTTCAACTTCCGGAAGCAGCTAGGATCCATCCCATTTTTCATGTTTCTCAGCTAAGAGCAGTAGTGGGAGAGGATACGGATCAGCTAGTTTTACCTGACAAATGGGTTGAAGATAGGGAGTCAACAGTGCAGCCAGAAGAGGTCCTAGCAATCAGACCAAAGGGAGGAACCAAGGGTCTCGAAGTGTTGATCAAGTGGAGGGGTTTGACAGCATCTGAAGCTACTTGGGAGCTATTTGATGATATAGTGGAATTATTTCCGGATTTCCACCTTGAGGACAAGGTGCAACTTATGGGGGGGAGTAATGTTAGGCCTCCAATTATGCACGTATATTCCAGAAGAGCAAAGCAAGGGGTAGCTGAGTAAAAGGCTATTTTATTCTGTTAGACAGCTGCATGAGATAGGAGGGGAGGGGTGAGTTAGTTAGAATAATGACGTAGGCAACAGAAGGGAATAAAGAATGTAATGATGGGTGAGGAAAAAGGCATATTTTGTCTTGAGTGAAGTCTGGTGAGCCTAAGGCTAGGAGAGAGCAGACCTCTCGAATTGTCTGCTATTGTTAGAATCTTGATACGTTTTCTTTCAGTCTTCTATAATATTACAGAGCAAAATCTCTCAGATTTGAGAGTTCTATCACTGGTATCAGAGCATCGGTCCTCGCGATGGCTAATAAGAAAGGAGAAAACAGAATGGACGGATTTGAGAAGGATATGGAGAACTTACGGGAGCATATCGAGCTTTTGAAGGAGGAAAGGAGATTAGAGAAGGAAGCAATGCATCAGAGTTGGGAACAGTCCCAGCTCGAGATGAGGGAAGAACGTAGACTGGAGAAAGAAAAAATGCAGCGAAACTGGGAGCGATCTCAGTTGGAGATGAAGGAATTGCGGGAAATGATGAAGCAGTTTATGAGCTACCACGAAGCCACGAAGAGTGGGAAGGAAGCAGAGAACCGGAGCACTGAGGTGGACCCGAGCGGTAACAAGGGGAAAGGCCCAATGGAGCCGGGTGGGAGCTCTGACCCAACTGAAGTAAATATGCCGCCAAAGGGCCTCCAGCGTCCTCCAACCGAAGCCATGGGTTGGAACGCGTTTTCTAGAGATTATGATGGGCGAAGGGCGGCTGACCAGGATCCGTCGCATGAATGGCCACCGCAGGAGAGAACTCGAAGGGGACCACCGGTGGGAGGTGAGAGAGAACAGGGAATGATGGGAGAAAGATGGAGGGACCTTACCGACGAGCAGCCAGCAGTGTTCGGACGACAGGGGGATCCACGGCGTGACTGTCGTGCAAGGAGAGTGAAGATGCCGGTGTTCGACGGAGAGGACCCCGATGGGTGGATTTATCGGGTCGAACGATTTTTTCTAGTGGGACGTTTTAACGAGGTAGAGAAGATGGAGTTGGTCTTGTTGAGCATGGAAAAGAAAGCATTGGCGTGGTTCCGATGGGTGGAGGGACGCCGACCGATCCGTACTTGGGAGGAGTGCAAGGGCTTGTTGGTAGAAAAGTTCCGACCCGTCCAAGAAGGCACCCCATGTCAACGACTCTTGGCCATTAAGCAGACAGGTACGGTAGAGGATTATATTTGTAGGTTTGAAGAGCTAGCAGCCCCCTTATCGGAGTTGCCGGACGAAGTTTTGGAGAGCTCCTTCCTGAACGGCTTGTCGAAGGAGATCCGACTGGAGTTGTTGATTGCTAACCCTCTAGCTTGGCGCGAATGATGACTCTGGCTCAGCAGATCGAGGAAAAAAATAAGACAGTAGGACGGGATAAGGGCTACCGTCCACTTCATAGCAATAAAATGGGTGGGGCCAGTGGGCCCCGAATGTGGGAAACAGTGGGAGACATGGACAAAAAAGAGGTAAGAGCTGGTAAAGGGGTGTCTACCGAAAAGGGTCCGGAAGGGTTCAAGAGGCTAACATTTGGGGAAATACAGGAAAAAAGGAGAAGGGGACTATGTTTTAAGTGCGACGAGAAATACTCCCCCGGTCATCGCTGCAAACGGATCGATTTGAAGGTCCTCACGGTCCTAGATGAAGAATTAGAGACCAACACAGGGGAGAGTGGCGGCGAGGAAGAAGAAGCAGAAGGAGAGTTACAGACGATGGAACTCTCGGCAAGTTCCGCAGAAGGGTTGACTTCGTCGAAGACCATGAAAGTAGCAGGAATTTTAGAAGGAGAGCCAGTGGTGGTCCTCATCGACAGTGGGGCCACTCATAACTTTGTGTCGGAGGACCTAGCAGCGAATTGGAGTTCTAAATGGGATTACACGGGTATGTATGAAATCGCCATGGGCAATGGAGAAAGGGTGGCTGGTCATGGGGTCTACAGGAGCTTAGCATTACAGATTCAGGAATTGGAAATATGTGAGGATTTCCTGCCCATTAAGCTAGGTGGTATCGATGTGATATTGGGGGTAAAGTGGCTGAGGACCCTTGGCGATGTATGGAACAATTGGAGCACGCTGACTATGAAAATAAAGTTGGGGAAAAAGGAATTCGTAATCAAGGGGGACCCGGCACTCTCTAGATCTTTGAGCTTTCAGCAGGGGCCTCAAGGAAGGTGATTTGGTGTGCTATTTACAATGGGCAGAACGAGTAACCGACTCCGCATCTGGTCTGCAGGGGAATAACACAGAAATCAGAGGGGTGTTGGAAGAATATGAAGAGGTATTTCAGTTACCACAGTCTCTACCACCCGAAAGGGGAAGAGAGCATCACATCCACTTAATACCAGGCGAAGGACCAGTCAGAGTCCGACTATAGGTATCCTCATTTTCAGAAAAATGAGATTGAAAAACTGGTCAAGGAGATGCTTGAATCCGGAATAATCCAGCCCAGCACTTCTCCTTATGCAAGTCCGGTTTTGCTAGTCAAGAAAAAAGATGGAGGATGGCGGTTTTGTGTAGACTATCGTGCCCTAAACAAGGTCACAATATGTGACAAATTCCCAATACCCATAATAAAAGAGCTGATGGATGAGTTGAACGGAGCTACTATCTTCTCCAAAATAGATTTGAAGTCCGGATATCACCAAATAAGAATGAAGGAGGAAGACATTGAGAAGACGGCCTTTCGGACCCACGAAGGACATTATGAATTTGTGGTAATGCCCTTTGGGTTAACCAACGCGCCAGCTACATTCCAAGCATTGATGAATCAGATTTTCAAGCCCTATCTTAGAAAATTCATTCTAGTATTCTTCGACGACATTCTAATTTACAGCAGGAGTGAGGAGGAGCACCTTAGTCATCTGAGGGCAGCATTGAGTATCCTTAAAGAGCACCAACTCTATGCTAACTACAAGAAGTGTGTGTTTGGGCAACCTACTTTGGAGTATTTAGGACACATTGTTTCTAGACATGGAGTGGCAGCCGATCAATCCAAAATAGAAGTTATGATCGGATGGCCAAAACCACTCACCTTGAAGGAATTGAGGGGATTTTTAGGGTTAACCGGTTATTATAGGAAGTTTGTAAGAGGGTACAGCCAGATTGCAACCCCATTAACACAATTACTCAAGAAGAATAATTTTCAGTGGACAGCTGAAGCGGAGCAAGCTTTCAATAACCTCAAACAGGCTATGACTACACTGCCGGTTTTAGCTTTACCCGATTTCAATCTACCTTTTGTCCTAGAGACCGATGCTTCAGCTGTGGGGGTGGGAGCCGTATTAATGCAGAATAACCGACCCCTTGCTTATTTTAGCCAGGCATTATCAGTAGAAAGGAAGGGACAGTCAGCATATGAGAGGGAACTCATGGCTATCGTGCTGGCTGTGAAGAAATGGAGGTCTTATCTTCTAGGACATCGATTTATTATTCGCACGGATCAAAAACCCCTGAAGTTCCTGTTAGAACAGAGGGAGATTCACCCGGATTACCAAAAGTGGATCACCAAGCTGCTGGGTTTTGATTTCAGCATTGAATACAAGCCAGGGAGGGAAAATAAGGTGGCAGATGCTTTGTCTAGGGTGCAATATCATGGGGAATTACAGGCTATAATGACATACAAAGTTATTGATTTGGAGGCACTCTTGCAAGAGATAGAGCAGGATAACAAACTAAGTGAATTAAGGGCAGCCATCAGTGAAGACCCAGGATGCAAACCCCCATATACTGTTAAGAATGGTCGACTCTATTATAAAGACAGGTTAGTCCTTTCCAGCTCTTCTGCTTTTCTAAACAAGATTTTGAAGGAGGGACATGAAGGTCACTTGGGAGGGCATGGGGGGCCCTTGAAAACGTATAAGCGTATCTTTAGTGAGCTATATTGGGAGGGCATGAAGAAAGACATCTATAGGTATGTGGCTGCTTGTTTCAAATGTCAGCAGAACAAGTACTTATCTCTTTCACCAGCCGGGTTATTACAACCCCTGGCGATACCTAATCAAGTTTGGGACGAAATAATGATGGATTTTATTGAAGGGCTTCCTAAATCATTCGGGTATACATCGATATTGGTGGTAGTAGATAGACTTAGTAAGTATGGCCATTTTTTACCTTTAAAACATCCATATACTGCACAGATAATTGCTGAAGTGTTCATCAAAGACATTGTGAGACTACATGGATTTCCTAGATCCATCATTTCAGATAGAGACAAGGTCTTCATGAGTAGATTCTGGGGGGAATTGTTCAAGATGCATGGCACTAGTCTGAAATTCAGCTCCTCTTATCATCCTCAAACGGATGGAGCTACTGAAGTGCTTAACCGATCAGTGGAGGCCTACTTAAGGTGTTTGACTGGTGACACTCCCAAGCAATGGGCAAAGTGGATAGGCTGGGCAGAGTATTGTTACAATATCTCCTACCATGTGGCCCTTCGATCCACCCCATTCAAGGTTTTGTATGGGAGAGACCCTCCCCCAATGTTTCAGCTGGAGTCGAAGGGGTCAAGTTTGGAGTCCATTGATGTTTACTTACAGCAGAGGGATCATTACTTGAAAAAGATTAAACAACACTTAGCAAAGGCACAGAATGACATGAAGAATAGAGCAGATAAACATCGCAGGGAAGTGACTTTTGCAGTAGGGGACAAAGTGTGGTTGAAGCTGGCTCCTTACAGGCAACTAACAGTGATGAAAAGAGCTAATGAGAAGCTAGCCCCCAGATACTTTGGTCCATTCAAAGTGTTAAGAAGAATTGGGGAAGTGGCATATGAGCTGCAACTACCCGAGTCAGCCCGGATACATCCGATCTTCCATGTATCACAGTTGAGAGCAGTGGTGGGGGAGGTACCGGATCAGCCTGTCTTACCAGACAAGTGGGAAAGGGAAGATGATTCAACAGTTCAACCAGAGGCACTTTTAGCCATCAGACCAGGTGAAGGATCCACTGGCCTTGAGGTCCTAATCAAGTGGCGGGATCTAGCAGCTGCCGAGGCTACTTGGGAACCAGCAGCCGATATTGATGATCAATTCCCAGATTTTCACCTTGGGGACAAGGTGAAACTTATGGGGGGGAGCATTGTTAGACCTCCAATTGTGCAGGTTTATTCTAGAAGGCCTAAGAGAGGGGTAACCGAGTAAAGTTACTCTAGTGGGACACGGGTAGGTCAGGGTAGTGAGGGGAGAGTTAGTTACGATACTGTCAGAGAATAAAGAGGGGAATGTTGGGGAGAGAAAAGGTAGATTTTGTCTTGAGTGAAGTCTGGTGAGCCTAAGGCTAGGAGAGAGCAAACCTCTCGAACTGTCTGCTACTGTTATTTTCTTCATACGTTTTTTGTCAATCTTCAATAATATTTCAGTGCAAAACCTCTCAGATTTGAGAGTTCTATCAGATTACTATAGTTTTTTATTATATATGTAATTACTTAATTTCATTTTTGTTCCTGGTCCACTTAAATTGAATTGCTGTGAAGTTCTCTTGAGTTGTATTTGGTGTTCCACTTTGCTTATTTTGATCCTTTGATCACTTTGCACTTCCATTGAATTAATCTTTGACCTTTTACTTGAATATTTGTGAAATTAACTTGTTAATATCACTAAAGATAAAGACATTAACAATAACATGTTTTCTTATCATCAAAATCATGAGTTAGAACTTCACTTTGTCAAATAACTAATTTAATGCTATATTTCTAGTTTAAATGAAGAAAGATAATGAGAATAAAGAGGTGTTCAAACCCATTAGAAATACTTATAGCAGATCTGCATGTGAAAAGTGATATGTTAATTAAGCTGTTGATCTATAATTTTCTCATTATAGTATATCACGATTCATACGATCTGTTTTAGGAAGCATCAATTTGACCTAAATTGCTGACTGCAAGTTTATTTATTTATTTAATTTTCTAAGTGAGAAGATGATATGAATCTGAAAGTCAAATTTGATTTAATCTGAAAGTCATAATTTGCAGGTCCTTTGTATCAAAAAGTGCCTCAGACAGATGATGCAGCAGAACTCTCCAGCGAAAACTTAAATAGGGAACACAATGTTAATGTTTTTTCTCTCTGGAAACAGCAATTTGTGGATGCAATAATGGTACACTATTTTTAGCATATCTGGAAATTTAGAACTTCCTTAAATTGATAGTTAAAAGCTACTGTCATCTGGTTCTGTTCCTACATGGAAAAACTTCATTCTCCTCGTTGTTGATTAGTATATGGTTCCTGAAACAGTTGGAAAGTCCAGATTCAAGAAAATTAAGCAGCTCTCTCCTGCGGCTAGCAAGAGTCTCGTGGCAATTAGTAGTAGCACCTTGGAGGATTTTGTTTGCTTTTGTGCCACCCTATCATATTGCTCATGGATGGGTTGCCTTCATTTGCTCTCTTATCTTCATTAGTGGAATTGCTTATATTGTAACAAAGCTCACTGATATTATAAGCTGTGTCACAGGTTTTCTTCTTCTCTATAAATACAATTTACATTTACCTTTCCAAGCCTAGAAATAAGATACCCCGTGTCTTTTAGATTAACTCTAAAAAATGACCAATTTTCTGCAGGGATAAATGCTTACGTCATTGCATTTACGGCATTGGCCAGTGGGACATCATGGCCAGATTTAGTAGCAAGTAAGATAGCAGCTGAACGTCAAACAACAGCAGACTCTGCAATAGCAAACATTACTTGCAGGTTCGTTGTATGTAATTTATGGAAGTCTTTATGTCAAACTGGTGGGTAGTAGGGTTGGTATCTGTATCTATATATGCATCAGGAATTTTTGAGAAAATTTTCAGGGAATCACATTGACTTGAATATCAAACATACTTCTATAGAATTTATAACTAGATTTTGAATTACTCTAGAACCAAACTTAAAATGGAATTTTAATCACTCAAAGTAATTTACTGTACTTTTTAATCTCCAATCATGATGTCACTTATCCCTGCGTTCCTTAAGAATTGAGGCAAAGGGACATAGCATACTTTGAAAGTTCTGTCTATTCTGAGACAGGAACATCGCTAAAAAGTTTATTTAAGCCAAACATATGCAATGTAGTCTATTTCATTTTTTTCTTATTACTTTTCATCATTCTTACCTTTCATTTCTGACTCTCGGTATACTCCAATGTGGGAGCATATAGCTGACGAAGACACAAACTGATCCTTGTCTTACTTATACTTTGTAGCAATTCGGTGAATATATATGTGGGGATTGGCGTTCCATGGCTGATTGATACTGCGTACAACTTCTTCGCATATAGAGAAACGTTGCACATCAACAATGCTGCAGGACTCAGTTTTTCACTACTTGTCTTCTTTGCAACTTCTGTAGGATGTATCGCTGTTCTTGTTTTCCGGCGTTTAACATTGGGTGCAGAACTTGGAGGTCCTAGGATATGGGCCTGGGTAACATGTTTTTATCTCATGTTGCTCTGGGTTATTTTTGTGGTGCTATCATCTCTTAAAGTTTCTGGTATCATTTGATTGGTAGTTTTTACAGAGTATCTATATTCTATCTTTTGTTGTGCTGTATTCCTTGTATTTTCAGCTATTGCCTGATTAAAGACGTGGGTGTTGGAGATCGGCAGCTCCAAAACATGAATTAAATCTAGCAATGATTAGACAGAGGCTTTATTCACTGGAGTTAAAACAGAGATGGGAGAAGTCACAAGCCATGCCTCTAAGCAAGTTCAAGTTCAATATATAGTTGACGAACCCAAGATAGAGAGCATTATTGAGTGCCCAAATCGTAAACTAGTAACCTTATAACATGCAGAGTTAACACTTTTCCAAGGATACACGTTTTTTAAAAATAAAGTCAAGCTCAAAATCAATAAATTTTATTTGGCAGAAATAACTGAAGTTTGACAAGGAATAGCTCCATTCGAACAACCTACTCCGACATTCTAATGGCTTGCGTATATAGATTCTCACTGAAGAAAACACCAGAACTCCCACCAACTTCATTTTGCAGTTCTTAAATAAATTCTAGCCTAAGCCAGGGCGCCCGTACAAGCTGTGGCCGGAGTTGCTTCGAGCTGTTTCTTTGGACAACTGTATTTCTTGGTAATGAATCTGAAGAAGACGGATAACATGACATATCAACATAAATATTTGATGCTACTTTGGCTTGATAACTTGGGAAGGAAACCCTTTCTCTCATTCTCTAATAAAAACAGTGGAATCCCATAACAAGTAAATTCTTCACACACAAGGAAGTGAACCAACTTTTCTGTTATTTCTATTCTTATTCTCAAGCTAATTACAGCATAAGAGTCGAAATATGAGAAGAGAATGCTACTATAATAAATAAGTTGCGAGGTTTACTCAAATTACCTGAAGAAATCTCTCCACAGCAACTCAAACATCAACCAGTTCATTCCAGTGTCTGGTGAGTGGCTACCACCACCATTGAGCTTTGATGCAGCAGAAATAGTTCTATAAATCGAGTCATTTCAATTCGTGAGGGCATAACTTATGAAATTATATAATGGTATAATCGAAGAGGAAAAAAAAAGAAAAAGGAGAAGAATTTGAAGCACACCTGGTCGCAGTTTTCTTTAGCTCATCAAACATCGAACGAGGGGAGATGCATCCCATGGTTAGCCATGGAGAAATTTTGCAGGAAAAGTTTGCACCATAGATGCTATCATTGGCTCCATTGATTCCCTTAGGAGGTTGCGCTTGGCACTCAGCTGCAAACTTGTTAAGCCTCTGCAATGCTTCAGTTTCTCCACCCACCATTGAAGCATTAGCAGCTGGCTTTCCACCCTGCATTATGCACGCCGTATTTACAGTTGTATTGAGAATAATGAAAAGGACAAAATTGTCCATGGTTCAGACAGATCAATTTTCCAGTTTACGTCTGAAACACAGCTTAGAAGCTGCAGCAACCCTTGCAGTTAACAACTGAGAAACACTAAGCAAAATACTCTAGCTGCACTTTGTCAAGCAACTTTTGACAAGAAGTACATTTTCAAAATCATATGTTATCTATTAAAGATCTTTTCGGTGGCAATTAATTTACACTAGAAATCCAGAAAATCACAAAGTTAGCAACTTTATTCATACATTCTCATTGCATCTTGTGGCTTTTCTATATCACTACCAAACCTGAGTTAAGAACATACCAGAAACCAATAACTCGGAAGAGAAACCATACCTGAGTAGGATTGAGACCCAAATCCAACAAAGAAGGAATCTCGCCAACTTCTACGTCACCTCTCGAAGGCAACCCCTTCAATTGGTCCAATGCTTCAATTGTCTTCCTAATCTCAAGACCCTGCACTTTTTCTCTAAAACCTCCATAATTCGAGGGCATATCTTCCAACTTAAAAGGCAAATCATCCAAATGATACAAAGTACTTCCCCAAAAGTACTTAACCTCAATTCCTTCATCTTTCATAACAGCCTCAATCTTCTCCTCTGCCTTAACTTCATCATAAGACACCTCTCTATGTGCATACACAGCATCAGCACCGATAGCCTGTGCCAATTCAACAAGAACGGTCTCAGGTTTCCCAACTCTCACAACAAGATCAGACCCTCTTGCCTGAAGACTCTTGCGAAGGTCAGCGACCGATTCAATCAAAAAGGTGGCACGATAAGGCCCCGTCTTATCAAACCCAGATGAGGATTTCCCGTACTCTCTCGGGTCAAAGCAGTAAACGGGCAAAACAGACACGGACTCATTGTTAGCAGTGTTGAGACATTCATTGTCGTTAGCGCGAAGGTCGTTGCGAAACCAAACGATGGAAGCGCGGCGAATGCCGGCGGCGTTAGATGGTTCTGATGGGCGGCGAGGGTTGAGAGAGAGAGGGTTGTAGAGAGGATTCGCGGAGATTGTGGACTTGAATGACAAATTGGGAGGAGAGGGAGAGGAGGTTGTAGAAAGAGAAAGGTGAGTGAGAGAAGCAGCTTGTGTTGGGACTTTAACCTTGTTTGGAGCAGAGGAAAACAAGACAGAGATTTTAGGTTGTGTGAAGAAGTTGTTGGAGAGGATTGTAGAGAGAGAAAGAGACAGAGAGGCATAAGGTACAATTGCAAGTTGTTGTTGTTGTTGTTGGGTGTGTTCTTCAGTGGATAGGGAAGAGGGCGATTCAGAGGATTCTTGGATATGGAGATTAGGATCCATTTTGCAGGAGATTGGGGAGTTTGAGATAAGTTGGTGGGTGTAGGTGTGTCTGTGTTTTAAGCTTCGGTTCTGCGTTTGTCTTCTCCTTTTGCTGTGTTGTATTGAGTTGAGCGAGTCCGGTTTTATGGCTTGAGTAGGTTGGGGGCCCAAAGGCTTGAAGATGGGAAGGAGTCGTGAGTCGAGTCTTTCGATCAACCATTCGACCGTGCCAATGCCAACAACCTCACCTAACACCAATCACCGATGCCGCTCGTTAAGTGCATTCCTTGTTGTGGGTTTGGAGGGGTATTTTGGAGATTATGCATGCGGTTGGTGGAAGCAGCAAATAAATTGTAAAGGCAAATTAGACCCTGGCCAATCAGCTTTTGTGGCGTGATGGCAATCCCTCTTCCCCATCCATGTACAATGCCTCCATTTCTAGTCCCAAGTCAAAGGACCTTTGTTGTGTTACTTGATCAACTAATGTTAACATTTGAAAACTAGCGATGACTTATTTCTTTAGGACATGAGACTAGTATAGCAGTTCTGAATTTATATTTTTTTAAAATTATTTCTTCTCTGTTAATTTTAAATCATGAAGTCAGATACTGAATATGATGATTAAAAATATAATCTCTTTCTAATACATGATTGGTGAAATTGGAAATGTGTTGAAGAAAAGAAAAGAATAGGTAGATGTTGCAGTAGAACGTCTTCTCAATTGCTTGTGAAGGTTAGACGATACAATTTTATAATATGTGAAACAATTTCTATATATTTCCTTTCATAAATGAAACTTTTTTGCTATGTACTTTCACCAGCTACTTCCATGCCGAGCTCGTTGCTCAAGTACGCTTTGAAGCCGAAGAAGAATGTTGGTTTCAAGTCCAAGCGCAGATTTGAGAATGACCCACTATTTTAATCCGCCATTGATGCAGTTTCACTGGTTTTCATGAGATCCATTGACCAGCTGAAAATCGTGTCTTTGTTCTCTGCTTGTGTTGTATTCTTTTTTTTTTTGTTTATCATTTCGTTCAAGCTTTCTGTCGAACTGTTCACTTGGAATAACATTTGTGGTCATTTAGGTCCTAATTTGTGAGTGCAAGAGGGGATGATTATGTCTTTAGGACAATCCTCAAGACTTAATTGAGCTTTTAAGGTAATGGCTTAACGTTTGAGTCTTTGTCTATTTCGAGTAATATGATATTAAGTCTAGCTGCATACTAGCTTAAATTTGCACTGATGCTTGCATATGCAAGGCCTCCTTTTGTCAATTATATGCTGGTTGCTTTACTCATCCTAACGTACAGATGAATTTGAAGAAGTACTAGTGCTATTTTGTTGGCTAGGAATAGATGTAACGTAACTTACAGAAACAAAGAAGAGAAATACAAACAAATAACCAGCAGCGAACGATTCCTCTGTTTTCTATTCAACCCAACAGTGAAATACAAGGTTCTTAGGGAAAATAACAAGATGAAGAGCAATGAAAATAACAGAGAGAATATCAGAGAAG